>JANHFT010005376.1:0-12611 GCA_032467955.1 Pseudoxenodon macrops | reverse complement strand
ACTCTCAATCTTACATGGGAAAAGACCCGAATACGCCAAGACTTGCATACCTATACCCATGAAAACCTACGAAAACATATATATAGATATAGATATGCAAGCACTAATTAAGATTGACTTTCTCTGGGTTTTTAAAATCAATATCTTAAATATAGGTGGGGAAGAAGGGGGAGATAGCAACATTTGGAAAGTTTCAGCCTGTTTTTACAAAAGTCAAATTCATGCCTTTATAGTTTTGCAAACACACAAAACTACCTCAAACTCTCAAGCAAACAAGTTAAAAAATGAAGTTGAAACTGAATGACAAACACACCTTCACAATAATGGCAGACTTGTGCAAAGTGTGTCTTGCAAGACACAGTCAATTAAGTCTGGACAAGTCCACAGCAGCTGCTCTAGACATGCCCAGAAGATAATCTACAAGGATTAAATTATGTTATTTAACAAAAGGGCCAATCTATTCATACATCAAACACCTTCAGCCACAAGCTCCCACAGAAGGCTGGAGCTGATGGGATTAAAAAGTAGAAAACCAAAGACTCTTAAAATTTACACTCTCCCACTCAAATTCTAAAGACAGGACATGACCTTTAGGACATAACAGGATTTACCCACCACCATTAGAATAGCGAAAGACACAAGGCTCACTACATTGCACAACCCCCTGGAACATCTCAATCTCAAAACACCATAACCTTTTAAAAATCCACTCACCCAGCTAATTTGTCAGGCACCCCAGAAACATTCTGCTGTTCCTAAAGTTTATGGAATCCAAATAAACAGAGACCTACTTTCCATGCGGCCTGCCTCCATTTTATTTTCAGCATCTTTCTCCTGGCTTGGAACCGGACAAGAATTTACTTCCAACAATTGAAAATGGATTCCTGAGCCTAAATGTAATGATCCCATATTTCCAAGCTATGCAATCATGGAGTTATATAAGTAATCCCCAACCACAATTGAGCCCAAAATTTCCTTTGCTAAGCAAGACAGTTGTTAAGCGAATTGTGTCCCTTTTTCCAAACATTTTGCCATAGTTGTTAAGCAAATCACTGCAGCTATCAAGTTAATCGTATGGTTGTTAACCGAATCTGGCTTCCCTCTTTGACTTTGCTTGTCAGATATAGCAATAGCAATAGCAACAGCACTTAGACTTATATACTACTTCATAGTGCTTTACAGAGCGGTTTACAGAGTCAGCATATTGTCCCCGACAATCTGGGTCCTCATTTTACCAACCTTGCAAGGATGGAAGGCTTAGTCAATCTTGAGCCTGGTGAGAGTCGATCTGCCAAACTGGAGGCAGCCGGTGATCAGCAGAAGTAGTCTGCAGTACTGCATTCTAACCACTGCAGCACCGCAGCTCATCCAGTTGGGAAGATTACAAATGGTGATTTCATGATGTCAGGACAGTGCAACTGTCATAAATACATAACAGTTGACAAGCACCTGAATTTTGATCACATGACTATGCATGCAGGATTAGTCATAAGTCACTTTGTTCAGTGCTGTTGTAACTCCAAACGTTACTAAACAAATGGTTGTAAGTTGAGGACTACCTCGTACTGCCTTATTATGGTAGGTTTTGCATTAATTCTGAAGAACAAAAAAATAATAATACTTCAGGTTAATTTTAATGAACCCAGAATCCTAATTTTATTTTATTCTGCATTATTTTAGAAACTGCAAAGCCTTAAAATATTAACATGACAGTGATTCTGAGAGATAGTATGATAAAAAAATATCTCATCATTGTCTAATGGGTTATGCCTGCGACCAAGAAGAAGCGGATAGGTTCATTGAAACAGCTCATTAAAATGCTTCTGCTGTAGATTTTCCGGACCCCAGGCCCTTTAGATCAACATAAATATTTTTACGGCAAGCTGGATAAATTATGGTTCAGAGAAAACACTTGTACTAAAATGACAACCTTCATATGTTGAGGAGGACACTAATCCACTTTGAGTGATGAGGCTGAATTGCCTGCTACTTTGAAAAATGGAAGAAAAGTCAAACTGTTAGTCTGATCAGCTATAGGAAGATGTTGATCTTCTCACGTTGAATTTTAAAATATTATTTTTTCCTAGATTTCTTTCTGCAAGTTTAAAGGTTTGGGGTTTTTTTTGTATCAAAGGGTGTTGATCAGTTTTGATAGGAATTGACCAGAGGTGGGTTCCTACCGGTTCTATCCGGTTCTATAGAACCGATAGTAACTCCGTGATGACGTCATGAAGTCAGTTCTGTCGGTGTCTCCATAGGCGCCATCATCTTGGATTTTTCTTCAGCACATGCGCAGAAGCTAGTTTTTGACTGCTGTGCGCTCACGTGTTTTGCATGCGTGCTTGAGGTGCAACCCTGAGCGAACCAGCAGTAAGAAGATTCAGAACCCACCGCTGAAATTGACCAACTGGTCACTTCACTATTGCAACATCTGAATTATCTCTGTCCAGCTGCAGACCTATAATTAAACCTTATGCACACAGGAATTTAAAGGTTTTATTTTTTTTAACTACATTTCATCCTTTTTCAGAAAAAAAAACCTTTGCTCACTTATGTTTCCTCCCCCCCCCCATTTTCTTGTTAGAAGGGTTATATGTGAATTTCCAGTTAAACTGTAAAACACATGTGGAAGTATTTAAATTTCAGACAAAGAAAAAAAAGCATGCATTAAAAGTTTTATGTTGATGCCAACTACTGGCTTTTCCACGTTTAAATAATAATAATCTTTAGAATAGTAGTTTGAAATACCAAGTAATCCAGGGGAAATTATCTAATTCCTTTCTTGAACCACACTGAAATCAATGTATATTGGTATACAAAGCAAAACAAAGTCTATATTTCTCAATTTAACACTTTGCTTCATCTGCTGTGGTACCGTCGTCTACATGCATTTGAAAGTCTTTCACATGAATGGTATGGAGTTTGACATTTTATACCAGTCTTCAGAAACGTTCTTTCCAAAACTACGCTACATTTTTGGAAGTTGATTTCATATTTCAGCAGAGACAAATGGAATAAAGAAATCAAAAGCACCAACTTATTATACTATTGACTGAGTTCAGATTCCCAATTCTCTCTCATGTAGAGGGAACGAATAGCAACAAACATTATTCTTGCTGTCGTGAATAATGAGGAGTTTTGGAACAATAAGAAATAATGCCTCATCTGAAGAGAGTTTTTGTTCTAACCATTTCTGCCTTGAACCAGGGGTGAGTTCTTACCTCGCTGCCGGTTCGCTGCCTCTCGCGCCACGTGGGCACCGCTGCGCCGTGTGGGCGTGCGCATGCGCAGTAGAAAAAAACCCAAACCCCAAAAAAGGCTAAAAACAAGATGGCGATGCATGCACAAAATTTCCCCCCCAAAAAATGGAAAAAAAGGTGCCTACAGAGCAGAACCGGCTCTGTGACATCACCAGTGGCCTACTCGGTAGAACCAGTACAAACCGGTAGGAACCCACCTCTGCCTTGAACCTCTATGATCGGGCAAGAGGTGTGCAAGCTTCACACAAAAAGGCCAAAAAAAGGACATAATGGCTATGTCACGGGGATTAATTTTTAAAAGAAATACAGCAGAAACCTCAGGGGTCTTATACCTTAAATTCTACTTTTGGAGTGAGAATGGTTGTCGATCCATGTTTGCAAAGATCTGTTTATTTCCCAGGTGGATAAGTACGATATATAAGTATATATATATATATATATATCTCAACATTTATTCTATCAGGCTTAGAAAAAAACAGATTCTTTCTCCTGATAGAGTCCTATGTAATTCTTACCTTGGAACTGAGCGTTAAATCCTTTCCGTCTGTGATTACTGTCAGAAGTGAAATGGAGACGTAACCAGTTTTTACTGCTGATAACAGGTGAAGGCAGATTCATGCCAGTCAACCTACAAAAAAAAAGTGTGTTCACTTGAAAATAGTAAAGCAACTACCAATTTCGTTTGATTCTTTTGATAAAGCACAGTTTAGAAAGCAATGCATATTCAGCATGAATAGAGGTAGCATTCAATACTATATTCTCAACATCTATGCATTATTCTGGACAATCCTGACCCTATTTATTGTACTTTTAATTCTATATTTAAGTGATAAAGAAAGCATCTCATTTATGCAAGTGCATTATGGAAAATGTACCCATGCTCAGCCAAATTTTGAATTTTCTAGTTCTCAAAATGAGACTTTAATCCACAAACAACCTAACTTTGCATCTATTGTTGACATAATTTCACATTATAATAAAGCAGGTCATTAAAAGAACTGAAATATGTTGACAATATGCTATACAAAACCTAACTTTATGAACAAAATGTTTATTTGGACAATATCTTATTGAGCAAATCAAACCAAAAAAAAAAAAAAAATCAGGAGAAGGAAATTTGGAATACCTCCAAAATGTGACTTTTCTGTTCATATTGCTAAACCTCCAATATGAGATTAATGAAACTGGTAATAAATATTGAAGCGGTATAACATGAATTACAGATATCAATACAAAATATGGCCCACAATTGTTGGCTATATGGAAAAGTGAAAGTTACTTTGCATTCAGTAAAAACTATGGAGGTAAATGTGTCTAGCAATCCTGAAAAAAATTAAAACCACATTTTGAAGAAAACATTTTATTTTAGCTTTAAAAAAATCAGCACTTTTAGATTGGATCCTAAGATCTGTCTCAATGAAATAACTCCATCAAAAGAATCACAGTTGACTATTTGTGTATGAACATATTCAGCAAGAAAAAATATTGAAAACAACAACAACAAATGTAATAATATATTAAACCAAACAAGACAACCATTTAGAGACACAAAAATGCTAAGTCTTTGCTATCATCTATTAGTTGTCTTATTAAAGTCCAGAGTTCATTTATTTACTGGCTGTTTTTCATGAAGCAAAGGTTAAAATCATAAAGTGCATGAATATATAGGACAATATAAAATCAAGAACAAAATAGAACAATATAAAACATAATTTTGTCATGGAAATTTGGACTTTGTGTATATCTTTTTGAGACCGAAAACTAATAGTAGCTTCTTTTGCTTTAAATAAATCCAAAAGGAAATAAATCATGTAGTTAAATTAAAGTTTGACCTTCAAGATATAATTTTATCTCTAATATTTTTAAAAAGTGAATAATTCTTTTTAAATACAACGTTTATTGCAATAAAGGGATCCTATTTAAAGAATGGGATCCCCATATAATATTATTTCTTAGTGCTACGATATATGACAGTTATCCTTGACTGGCTTGTAAATATTTACATTCAACAATTTTGTATATAATTTTATTTACAAGGGACAAGAGAGTGAGTTATCAAAGACTGTTTTGTATTGTCGTAGCTTGTGTGTGTGTGTGTGTGTGTGTGAACAAAGCCATTATGACTTTTAAACCATAATTTACAGTTTAGTGTCATGTGTGAACACAGTCCCTGTGATTGCTCAGTAACCAATGTTTAAAACACTGCATCTCAGCTTCAAAACCTGACACGCAAGATGATAAAGGAATTTCTGGAGACATTCTTAGTTTACCATACTTCATCATTGCACCAAAATAGGGCTTTTGTAAATGAGGAGATATTTCTTTTATATTTAACATTCTTTCCTTTAACACCTCTTATTTGCATCCTTACGCTTATAAGATAAACGGAAAATCAGAATTGCTTTTAATCAAACTATTTGATTATTGATGCATATTTTTGTATGCATCAATAATCAAATAGTTAATGGAAAGACCACAGATACAATAGAACAGTCATAGCAGAAAAATGCAGCTAAATCATTGAAAGGTCGGTCATTTTGGAGAATGTATTCTAATTTTTCCCAAAATCAGAAATGACTTTGATGGACGATTTGGCTAGGATTAAACAGATCAGAACCCAGACCTTATATAGATCCAGTATGATCCTCCTTCACCACCAGCTATAAAACAGACAAACTCATAATACATAACTTCCCAAACTCATAATACAAAGAATGCCAAAGATGCCCAATAGTGGTAATGCAATAAACTACATACCTGTGAGCTCTTTATTTCCACATATGATCTCTCAATACAATGCTATGTTTCTTGCCCAAAATGGTTGCTAGTTGAGAGTAAAGAGCCCTTCAGGGTAGTTGTTGTGCAAATAGTTCCTTCCTTCCTTCCTTTTTTCCTTTTTAACCTGGAGGACTTTTGTTTACTATATACTTGGCATTGTGGTTAATATAATGAAGCCATGACCTCCTTTGGCATCTGTAGGTGTATTGAACTCACTTCACAAATACATAAATCCTGACAGGAATAATAATGTAAATCATATCCATAGGCTGTTTCCATGGAAAAGCCAAATATAAAACAGGTGTTTTTTCCAACATGCCATGCAGATGAATCAACTCAGCATTGTCTGAACTTAATCCTTACATATTTCAATTTGTTGTTTTGAGTGCATAGCATAATGTGGGTTTAGGCCTTTTGTGTTCAAGAGTCCAAAGATATTTAAAATGTATTCATTTTAAAGAATATGTTCTTCTCTGCTAAGGAAATTAAAACTTCCTTGGTTGATTGATTTTTTTCAATTTCATCCCAAAAGAGGCTTATATGCTACCATTTTCATTTTCAAGATATTTATGTGTTCATAATTTTTAGGTCTTTTGGACATAATAATACGTAACAATACATTCATATATAATACTAAAATGTGTGTAATTGAATACAATTTTATTTTAGGGACTTTAAAATTACAGCCATTCCTTCAACCATAAACTAGATTCAGACAGGTCATGATATCTACAGTTAGTCTTCGACTTGCGACAACAATTGAGCCCAAGATTTCTGTTGCTAAGGAAGACGGTTGTTGTGAGTTTATAACCTTTCTTGCCGCAGTTATTAAGTGAATCACTGAAGTTGTTAAGTTAGTGACATGGTTGTTAAATGAATCTGGCTTCCCCATTGACTTTGCTTTTCAGAAAGTTGCAAAAGATGACACATGAACCTGGGACACGGCAACTGTCATAAATATGAGCCAGTTGCCAAGCATCTGACTTTTGATCATGTGACCAGTTGTAAGTGTGAAAAACTGTCATAAATTACTCTTTTTCATTGCTGATGAACTTTGAGTGGCCATTAAACAAATGGTTATAAATTGAGGACTATCTGTACAATCTGTTACTCAAAAGTATTAAATTGTGTTGGTTTGAGCTCATGCTAAGCTCCAATCATGATTTGCTAATCACAATCACAATACACCAAGCCAAAAATCAGACAAATCACATGATTTTGTATTATATGTGAAAACAGCCATCATCTACTTTTGTATGAATATGTTTCCCTAGGTGTTGTTGGATTGTATCACTTTTGATTTTGGGGAGAGAAATAGAAAAGAGGGAAATAAAATAAATTAACTCTTATTCATTAAAAAAAAGCTGTTTAATCATTTACTTGTAAATTTCCCCTTCAAAATTAGAATATCAGAAAGAACTTTAGCCTGGATAGCTTTTTCCTAATATGCATTTTAATGTTAGATTTTATTTTCTTAATGTGAGAGAGCAGAGAGTGAGAACTGATCACTGGGGTCAATTAAACATAAAACCAAACAGGTTACTACAACCCTGACGGATGAGAGTTTGCATATTCCTGGGTGTATTTGAAAACATTTTTCTTTCGGGCAGCAGTGATAACAGAAGAACTACAAATCTCTGGTGGGACTCAAGATTTGCGTAGAAATGTTCTTAGGTCATTTCCTGACATCTACACCTAGGAGACTATTTGCTTAATCACACAGATTGATAATGAGAAATAGTTTCTTGTGAAGGGCCAAAATTAGTGACAATGTAATTGTCCATTATTATTTTTTAGCAACTTTCATAGAGAATTGTTGAGTTAGACTACTTTTAATTCTAAGAGAGCTCTACCTGCCAATGTATGGTAACTTAAAACTCTACAATATATTTAATCTAAAAGAATAAAATTTTAATTATTATTAAATACATAATAAATTAATAAAAACTACCCTGAACTGATTCTGTTGTTCTAGATCAGGGGAGTCAAACTTGCGGCCCGTGGACAAGTTGTGTCACATGTTGCCCCTCCCCCTAGTTTAGCAAAGGGGAAAAAAAGTCCTGATATGTCATGTGATGCCGCCATGACAACGCAATTTTGACACCTCTATTCTAAATGGTTCTTGAAACGAGATTGATATCCAGAATGCACAACAGTCATGAAATTCACCGCCACCCCTAATTCAAAGTTGGCTTTTCCCAATTTTAATTAATACACTAGATATCTGCGTATAGTTGAACATTACAGATCTAAACCTTTGTTGATGTATTTCATCTATTGCCTACTGAAAGTGGAACATTAAACTTGAGGATGTAACAAATTGATTTTTTTTATTGTTCCAAACAAGGATATTAGCTTCAGGCTCTTAAAAGGAAGCTACATGTGGCATTGCATGGTTTTTTGTTTGTTTGTTTGGGCAAGAATCTGTGTAATGTCCTATAAAGGTGGAAAGTGCCCATAAATTTAAAACACACTGAAGAACACAGACAGTTAAATCTTCATTTCTCCTGTTAGACAGTAAGTATAACTAAGGAGGAGTGCCTTCAGGCCAATGTTTTTAAAAGACTGCTCAACTTTGGAGATCTTGATGGGTAAGAATATTTAAGCAAAACACAAAACATCGCTGCTATTCCTTTCGGATCTGTTATTTGGATGAAAGCCAGAAAGAAAGAACTTAAAAGTATCAGACAAATATTGGGCAGCAGAACAGACATAATGCCAACAGATCTTTTTTTTTCTATTTTGCAGAAAGAGGCAAAATGTCACATGCTTTTGGATGTACACAGTGCAAATTGGGTAAATATTGAATAGCAATAAGATAAGAGATGGAAGCAAAATAGGTTAGTACAACTAAACATCAATGCAGATCAGAGCCTACCTCTTGCTAAATCAAAAACAAAAGAAACAAAAGACAAAGGTAAGACAATCTTACGAATATCATCCGTTTGTATTCCTATCCTAGAGTTCATCAAATCCTGGATTTCTGAGATCTTACAATTTATTAACCAATTTAACATTTATCACTCACAATGCTTAAAGTTGGTATCATCATTATTCTTCACTACGCTAATACAATAGCAATGAGCTGACATCATTATTCAATTATTTATAAGAATATATAAATAATATGTTAACAAAGTCAACCTTTTTGGTTTGCTTGTTTCATGTTACTCTCTAATTCCTTTTTCATTCTATTTTCATCTTGGCAGACTATCTAAAGGAAAAGAGACGGCATATATATATATATTTATCTTCTTATAAATAGGGAACAGTCCTAACTTCTTTGTGAAAGAATCCTTTTGTGATCTGGTTTCTTTAGGGTTGTTTTTTTTTAGCTCCTTTTGTAATTGTTGTTGCATCTTGATCTGCCCCATGGCTTTTACATAATAGAGTGTTTTGGAGAACATGCAGGCTAACAAAGTAATTTGGACATTTTGATGGCTATAACTAAAATGTTACTTAACTGGATTTTTCAAGTATTTATTTTTTCAATTTTATTCAGCAAAATTTGAAAGGAAACGTAGGGGATTAAAATACCGGCATAATCCATAACGCTCACAGCATTTTATATAGTGTACTAAATATGAAACTTGTAGTAACCGTGTGGGAGAAAGGTGTGGCATAAGCAGAAAACATTGTTATCAAAGCTATAACCAATTTGCCAACATAATAGTGTCACAAAATTTGTCATGATGTTATACATACATTACACTAACAACATATGTCACAATTCACCAGTTTAACTTATCCTAATTCCATTTGGACAATTAGAGTTGGTGTAAACTAACATGTTGCTTACACTGCCAGTTTTGTTAAACTATATCTTCCCAAAACTTTTTACATGTACACACACATATGCATCAGAGGTGGTATTCATCAGGTTCTGACCAGTTCTGGAGAACCGGAAGTGGAAATTTTTGAGTAGTTAGTTCAGAGAACTGGCAAATATCACCCCTGACTGGCCCCACCTCATCTATTCTCTGCCTCCTGAGTTCCAGCTGATCGAGAGGAAATTGGGATTTTGCAGTAACCTTACCCTGCCACAGCCACCAAGCCACGCTCACCAAGCCAAGTCCACAGAACCGGTAGTAAAAAAAATTGAATTCCATTTTCAATATGTTTCAATATTTGAAGTGTGTGATAAGAATGATTCCTATCACAGAGTTGGAAGAGGCAAACAAACAAACAAAAACTAATAATTTCCTGTCTTCTTAAAGATCTCTGTTAAATAAGCTGTTGATCCGGATCAACTTAGAAATGTATTCACTACTACAAAACCTTCTATCACCACCAAATACTGAAACTGAAAGTCAGGGTTATAGACAAAGGTGGTATTCAGCAGGTTCTGACCAGTTCTGGAGAACCGGTAGCGGAAATTTTCAGTAGTTCGGAGAACCGGTAAATAGCACCTCTGACTGGCCCCACCCCCATCTATTCTCTGCCTCCGAGTCCCAGCTGATCGGGAGGAAATGGTTTTTTTGCAGTAACCTTACCCTGGAGCAGGGAGGGAATGGATATTTTACAGCATCCTTCCCCTGTTATGCTCACCAAGCCACACCCACAGAACCAGTAGTAAAAAAAAATTGAATCCCACCACTGGTTATAGGTACAGATGCCAATGATCTTCTGTCCCTATGTCCTGTGGTTAGAGAAGAAGCCTTTGGACATGAAGTTGCCAGGGTGCAGCACAAGGAAGTTCCCAATTTCCTCAGAGCCTCCTTCCTTAAGATGTCCCGAGAGAATCTCATCCCTGAATGAAATGCATCCCAATTTTCAGTCACGTAGTAAGAAAATGGTACTTTCCCCTCCAAAATCTGCAACTGTTTTGGTCGTTATCAAGAGAGTCAGCAAATCAATATACATATTTTTAGTTATCATTTTTATGCTTTTGCCATTTTCCTCTGGATGGCTAATTTCTAATTATACCATATGAAAATTATAGTAACCATACCTATGTTTTCAGTTTCTGCCATTTCCAGAAGGAAAAAAAAAACTCTTAAAAATTAACCTTGCACTAAATATATACATTTATTTTCTTAAGAAAACAAATTGCTACTGAAATAGAGGTGGCACTAAATAGTCAAATATTAATCTTTGCAAATGATTTATCGTTATCTTCTCTTAAAGTGAATCTCTTACAAAGACTCCCACTTAATTGACAGTCTGTATTATTTATCAGCATGACAGGGAAAGTTGAGATATGGACCTAAACAGCTGTGCTTTTCAGAATGAGGTTGCTTTTTCCTCTCTCTCTTTTTAAAAAAAAATGCCTTTATTATATTTACAATAATGATATCAATGATAACAGCACAGCTGTAAGTCTCTTTGTAGAGTTGCCCCCAGAATAGGAGGCTTTGTGGAGAAAAGACTAGAAAAGAAGAATACTGATTACAAAGATGAAAATAGCTAATTAAACTACATGTGTGTATTTCACAAAATCTTTTATGCCTGACATAAAAATTTAACACCTGCCCGGGCATCTGTTATTTTGAAGTTATATTGTTAGGAAGCTGAGAGTACTTCTTTTCATGCTAGCTTTATTAGTCACTGAGAAACCCAAAGGTATTTGTAATTACTTGCACAAAAAACTTTAAAACTTTGCAAGATACAGTTTTGCAAATACAGTAGCAATCATCCTGCAGCCCTTACTGACTCTTTTCATCCTGATATCTGTGGGTTATATGAAAAAACCCTGATATTGGTATAATAGGCAAGTCACTGTAAAAGAAAAGACACAGGAATCTGACCTAATGTATCTATTTCAAGCAATATAAAGAAGAAGAACAATAGGAATTAACAAAAGCACTCTTCCCTATCTTTGTCACTCTTTGAATGTCTTTTTGTGCGTCTGATTCTATTCCTTTATTCCTTCCAATGTGCGTTTTTGATGAAAGAAAGATAGGCAGCGGGAATTGTGAATTGATAAGAAGACCGTGTAAACATTCTCTATAGCCCAATCATTAAATATAACTTGATATTAATGTTTAAGAAGTAGATTCCCCCTAGGATTGAATTAGAAAATTGAACTGGCCCTGGACTGGCATAAGAAATCTTACCTAAAAAGGGAATAATAAAAGGGGGAATTTTATAGATTTTTTTCAAAATAATTTAGGATTATTGTAATTGCTGTTATGTATGCAGATGATGATATGACTAATAGTTTGTTAAATAAGACCGGCTCAACTGGATAAAAATAATTCAAAAGATTGCAGAATGTTCTTGAGAATGCACAAAAACTCACCGGCTTTGCTTAGCTAAGATTTGAATTCGAAAAAGAATTGTGCAAAAGTCAAAGTGGTACTTTATTTCAATAAAGCTTCCAAAATAACACTTCTCTTCTACCAATGAAGTAATGTGTTCCCCTTGCTTGTACAGGCAGTCCTCGCTTACCAGCTGACTTGTTCAGCAACCATTTAAAGTTGCACAAGGGTGGAAGAAAGCACAAAACTTTGCAACCATCACAGCATCCCATGGTCACAGGACTGCCATTAGGGCTGTGGTGGGATTCAGCCAGTTCGCACCACTTTGGGAGAACCGGTTGTTAACTTTCTGAGCAGTTTGGTGAACTGGTTG
>JANHFT010005375.1:8693-18986 GCA_032467955.1 Pseudoxenodon macrops | reverse complement strand
GCCGAACCAAAGTTTCAGGCCTAGACATAATTGTATGAATCAAAGTTATACTTATTGGGGTACATAGATCTGTTCCAGGGGTGTTTCCACCTCCATCAGTATAAATCTCTCTCCCTCTCTCACCCATGTGCTTTTTTTTGCCCAGGACCACAAACCACATGGTCCTGTCCACCATTAACACATCTTTCCAAGCAGCCTCCATGTCTTTCCCCCCACTTGGAACTGAACCCAGATGGACATTTCTTCCAACAGGACCATAAAGGGGGTGAATAAAGATTTGGAACCTGGGTCATCCTTATATTACAATACCTTCTTGTGCTCACAAAACCTCATCTTTCTCAGAGGCAAAAAAAAGGAAGAGACTGCCTTCCAGAAAGTTCAACATTGGAGAGAAAAAAGGTGACCCTTTAAAACAGGGCCCATTTCCCATTCTGACATAGTTCTCCCTTCAGTCTTTGGAGGTTGTCATTTAATCCTATTTGGTCTATAATCAGAGTCAGTTTGGTCTAGTGGTGAGTTAGTTTGGTCTAATCTTTCCACCCAAGAGAAAATCCATCCTAGGTACAGAAAGCCTATGCTGCCTACTTTTCTATCTTTAGCTTGTCCATTTTGCTCTGGAGGCCTAAGAAAAACACACCATTGTTTAAAGACTACGTACAAGTACAGGTGTGTTGCATTTGGCTTAGAAGTGGACAAATGTGCTTTGAATCTGTGGGTGACTTTTCTTGGCTGCTTCTTAAAGAAACTATGGCTTTTCCAGAACTCATCCTACAGCCACACAAATACAGGGAGTCCTTGATTTACGAATACAGTTGGTAGCAGAGTTTCTGTTGCTTAGCAAGGCAATTGTTAGTGAGTCACACAATCTTGTGACCTTTTTTTTCTTGTTTTGCTACGTTTGTTAACCGATTCACTGCAATTGTTTAAGTGAATCAGGTGGTTGTTAATGGAATCTGTCTTCCCCCATTGGCTTTGCTTATTGGAAACCAGCTGGGAAGGTTTCCAATAATGATGACATCACCCTGGGACATGGCAAACATCGCAAATACATGCAGGTTTGGCAAGCGCCCAAATTCTGATCATGTGACCATGGGAATCAGGGGTGGGTTGTAAATTGTTTTGCTGCTGGTTCGCTCAGGGATGCACCTCGTGCTCGCGCAGCAGTCAAAAAATAGCTTCTGTGCATGCGCAGAAGCAACATTCTAAATGGCGGCGCCCACGGAGACACTGAAGGGACCGGGTCCATGACATCATCGCCAAGTTACTAACGGTTCTGTAGGACTGGATAGAACCAGTAGGTACCCACCTCTAATGGGAATGTTGCAATGATTATAACTGGCCGTTACTTTTTTCAGTGCTGTTGTGAAGAAGTTGCCCAATTTCCCATCATAGGGGCATTGAGAATATTTATTTCTTAATTTTTTCCCCTCCATCGACCAGATGCAGCCAGTTCTCTTCGGGAGAACCGGTTGTTAATTTTCTGAGCAGTTTGGTGAGCTGGTTGTTGGAAGAAATCATTACGGCAGAGAACCGGTTGTTAAATTACTTGAATCCATCACTGGGTAAAATCTATTTTTTAATTTGATTGTTCTTTTCCCAGTACCCCTATCCTGCCACACCAAATCTTATCCAATTCAGTTTTGTTTTCAGAATCTTATTCTACTGAAAGACCCAAACAGAATGCCTACCTGCTGTGTGTGTGTGTGTGTGTGTGTGTGTGTATTCCTAACATTTGCTTGTGTTGAAGGAATAAAACAAGCTCTAGCAGAAATTTTCTTCCACTGAGGTTACATTTGCTTATTAAACTGATCATTAAATTAGCTTATTAAACTGTCTTTTAATAAGCTCAAAAAAAAAAAAAAAAAGATGGTTATACTGTGTCAGCTGTGGGCAGGCATTTTTGTGCTGCTTTATGTTTCTGGTTAATAGTTTTTATTTCAATGTCTTTTCAGTTTTAACTTGCGAGCCACCCAGTGTCAGATAAGTGAGGCAGGCGGCTATGTAAGTTGAATGAAATAAAAAAATTAAAAATCTTGTGGTAAATCAAGAGCAACTTCATAGTTCCAGATCTGAACTTTCGACACAGCGATGTGAAATCATTGCTGCCAGTTCTTTAGCTGGTGTTGGCCTTCATACACATTGAGTTTATTATTATTTTTCCAGGCTAGAAACCAGGAGACTGTGAGTTCAAATCCTGACTTAGACATGAAAGCCAGCTGGGTGACTTTGGGCCAGTCTCTGTCTCTGTCTCTGTCTCTGTCTCTGTCTGTCTCTCTCTCTCTCTCTCAGTTCAAGCCACCTCATAGGGTGGTGTTTGTGGGGGAAATAGGACTGGAAAGGTGTGTTCAGTTATTTATAAAGATAAATAAGATGAGATAAATACATAAATCCCTTTGAATGTAAGGGGAGAAGGTAATGTCCTGGCAAAGCAAGATCATGCACAATTTCTTGCAAAAACTGGGATCTTCAAATCTACAGTCAAACACTATCCATGCTGAGCTACAGAACTTTGGCTGCCCAAGAGCAAGTAGAAAATGCATACATTTGGATGCCAGCTCTTTTCCAACAGAAAAGGAGAGTGTTCTTGGCACAGGGGAATTCTCTTTGCCAGGAAGAAAACGCATCACAGTTGCAGCTATTATTGGGTCGGTAGCATTTTGTCTGGTGCAAAACAACTCTGGGTTGCTTGAAAAGGAAGCAGCCTCTTCTCCTAATACAGAACTTTAAGCTAGGCAATGATGGATTGATCAATTTAAAAAAATTGATAGTCCCAAAGGTGCTTTTTTCCAAAAGGCAATTGGACTTTCTTGATTTTTTCCCCTTTGAAAACGTTTTCCTTCTCACCCAAGAAGCTTCTTCAGTTCTGTTTCAAAGGGGGGGGAGCCAAGAAAGACTAGTTGCCTTTCGGAGGGAAAAAAAAGCATCTTTCTGACAACCATGACCTGTCCTGGATGATGGAAACTCTCCATAGACAAAAAGCATTGCATGCAATGTGGAATCTGGTAGTAGAAGGTGGCTGGATCAGGACCCTGGAGAGCTCCCGGCTGGGAGTTGATGTCATTTTAAAGGTGACGTAATTCCTGAGTTCCTTCTTCACTGTTTTTGAAAGGTCCATGGCCCTTTCTCCAAGATTGCAAAGTTACAACTTTTGCATGCAAGATACAAAGCTCTGCATCTGGCAGGAAAAATGTACAGACCAAATATAGGATGGCAGAGAGGCAACCTAGCAGTAGTATATGTGACTGGAGCTGGGTGTTCTTACAGAATATACAGAATAACAAGAGTTTCAAGGGACCATGTAGGTCATCTAGTCCAACCCCCTGCTCAAGCAGGAAACCCTACACCATTTCTGATAGATGGCAGTCCAGTCTCTTCTTGAAAGCTTCCAGTGATGAAGCTTCCACAACTTCCGAAGGCAACTTCTGTTCCATTGGTTGATTCTTCTCACTGTTAGAAAATTTCTCCTTATTTCTAGGTTGAATCTCTCCTTGATCAATTTACATCCATTATTCCTTGTCTGGCCTTCAGGTGCTTTAATAGGTTGACCCCCTTCTCTCTGTGACAGCCCCTCAAATATTGGAACACTGCTATTATGTCACCTGGAGTCCTTCATTTTGTTAGACTAGCCATGCCCAATTCCTGCAACTATTCTTAATATGTTTTAGCCTCCAGTCCCCTAATCATCTTTGTTGTCTTCTCTGCACTCTTTCTAGAGCAGGGGTGTCAAACTCACATTGTCACGTTGTCGTCATTTTGTCACATGATGCATCATGACTTTTCCCCCTTCACCAAAATGGGGGTGGGGTGGCCAGCATGTGACACATCAGGCCCATACGCCATGAATTTGACACTCCTGTTCTAGAGTCTCAACATCTTTTTTACATTATGGAGGCCAAAACTGGATTCAGTATTCTAGGTATGGTCTTACTAAAGCTTTACAGAGTGGTATTAGTACCTCATGTGCTCTTGATTGAATCTCTCGGTGAATGAAACTCAGGATTGTCAACTACAATGTATTTGATTCTTATCAAGTACAAATTAAACACAGGCCAATAAATAATTAATAAAGAAACAAACATGAGCCAGCAGTGTGAGGCAGCTGCTAAAAACACAAATGCTTACATGGGCGTACATTAACAGGAACACAGAGCCCTGATCATTGGAAGTAGCATTTCCACTCTGTTCTGACTCTATTCAGGCCTCAGTCCAGATCTGGGCATCACCAGTTCGAAAAGACTGAGAAATTGGAGCAAATTCAGCAGTAGGCTACAAAGATGGTAAGGGGATTTAAAAACCAAGTTGTATAAAGAATGGCAAAAAGAAGAAGAAGATAGCTAAATA
Source organism: Pseudoxenodon macrops (assembly GCA_032467955.1). Lineage (NCBI taxonomy): Eukaryota > Metazoa > Chordata > Lepidosauria > Squamata > Pseudoxenodontidae > Pseudoxenodon > Pseudoxenodon macrops. The sequence continues at coordinate 14,645 of JANHFT010005375.1, read as the reverse complement.
TGTTTAGCCCACTGAAGAGACATCTGGGCATATATGATAGCAAATGGAAGAAGAGTTTTTGCTCCTGTCCCAGTAGACAGGACTAGAATTAGGAGCTGAATGAACAGGTAGTCCTCGATTTACAACCACAATTGAGTCCAACATTTCTATTGTTAAGTGAGTTTTGCCCCATTTTACAACTTTTCTTGCCTCAATTGTTAAGTGAATCACTGCCGGTTGTTAACTTAGTAGCACGGTTGTTAAGTGAATCTGGCTTCCCCATTGACTTTGCCTATCAGAAGGTCGCAAAAGGGGATCACGTAACCCCAAGTCAGTGCAAAGATTATAAATATGAGTCAGTTGCCAAGTGCCTGAATTTTGATCACATGGCCTTGGGGATGCTGCAGCAGTCATAAGGGTGAGAAATGGTTATAAGTCAGTTTTTGCAGTGATGTAACTTTGAACGATCAATAAATGAACTGTTGTAACTCAACGACCAACTGTAGAAGGAAACACGTTTGATCTAGGTTAGTCATCTACCAGGAGATCAATGTTTTTCAACTCCAGCAACTTTAACATGTATGGACTTAAATTTCCATGCTGGCTGAGGAATTCTGGGAACTGAAGTCCACATATCTTAAGGTTGAGAAGCATTGCAGTAGATCCTGCACTAAGCAGAAGGCTGGACTAAACTTGAACAAGGTTCATTCTATGTATCTATGGAAAGTTATACAAAATCTCCTCCTTTATTTACTACACCTATTTCTACCCTGTTGCCTCATTGAGCTCTACGTGCTTACAATAGTAAAACAGTATCATAGCAATAAAAATAGCGATGAAAATGAACATTACGTCCAACGTCACACACACAAAATATGGAAAATTGCAGAAAGCAGCAGTCCCAAAGGCACAATTAAAATATATGGTCTTCACTGCCTTTCTAAAAACTAGAGAACTCCCTATTATTGACTTATCCATAAAAGCTTGAGTTGATCATAGGTAGATGTGTGTGATGGTCCTGCCAGAAGAACTGACTGAGCACCAGGAGGAACCATACCAATCACCAGACATCTTTTTAAGTATACAGCATCAATCTTGAGTCAGAATCCAACCTCACCCTCCTTGGCCAGAAATCTCCTTTTTTTCTCCTGATCTTCTAGATCACCACCATCTGAAAATAAAGACTAGAGAGTTATGCCAAGAACCAGCCTGATCCTGGCAGGAATACTTAGGAGCAGCATAGGAGCTGAAGGAAGCCATCTTCTGACTTGGCCATGGACTTGGGCCAAGTCAAATGTTGCTGTGAATAAGGTAACTTGGCCAAATGACCTTGGAAAATTCTCTATGGAGGTTCTCCATTATCCAGGTCATGGTTGTGCTTTTTCAAGAGGCAACTGGACTTCCTGGTTTGTCTTTGAAGATGTTTAGCTTCTCATCCAAGAAGCTTCTTCAGCTCTGACTGGATAGCACTAGCACTTAGACTTATATACAGCCACATAGTGCTTTTTACAGCCCTCTCTAAGCGGTTTACAGAGTCAGCATATTTCCCTCAACTATCTGGGTCCTCATTTTACCCACCTGGAAGGACGGAAGGCTGAGTCAACCTCGAGCCTGGTGAGATTCGAATTGCAGGCAGCCAGCAGTCAGCAGAAGGAGCCTGCAGTACTTCACTCTAACCATTGCACCACCAAGACTCATGGTGGGGAATGGAACTTTCAACAGTTCCAAGAAGGCTCCACTCCCAATTGCACCACTCAGGTGACCCTGATGACACAGATAAACCTCCAGATGGCCTTAACGACTCGCTAAAAAAAAATACAAACATCCAGTTGTCTGCAAGGAGTATAAATCCTTCCATTCCCCACCATTCAGTCAGAGCTGAAGAAGCATCTTGGATGAGAGAAGAAACGTCTTCAAAGAAAAACCAGAAAATCCAGTTTGGGACAAAATGACCAACAGTGGGCAAAAAATGGGTGTGAACCAGGACAACTTTTGATAAAACCAGTTTTATCATTGAGTTTCCTTGTGGGAATGTGGCAGGGAACATCAGAAATGTCCCTTCCTCTCCCCTCCCAATAGGGAGATAAATGGCTACTGCTGGGTCAGAGAGGAAAGGAGAGAGGGATTGCAGGACTGGCTGGGAAACTGTCATAGAATGTTGAAAATGAAGATCATGTGACTGCAGCAGCAACCCAGCAGTATTGAAACAGGCACAAATTTTGCAATTTCATTCTCTCGGGAGTCATGACTCCAGGAATTTGTATGCCTTCTGTAAGTTACTGCATTTAAGGTACCTTGGTTCAAAAACGGTTGTTCTGCTAGGTTAGTGAAACAAGAGTTTTAGTAGTATCTATATTCACTGGATTGCAAAAACAAATATAAAATAATTCCTATCTTACTCATGCAAAATAAGGGAACAGAGAGGAGCTGCACGGCATATTTCAGATGTAGGTGTAATTTCAGTTGGTACAGATGGTGTTGGTCCAAAGCAGTAATTCTTTTTAGGATCAGGCACTTTCCAATGGGCAGCCATGTGGCGGCAATCTGTTACTTCACCATTTGGTAAGCGACATTCATCTTTTATATTGTTAGTGCAAGTACCTGGGGAAAATAACATGAAAACATATGTAGAGGACAAAACATTTGTGATCTCAGGCCAATTAAGCAGATGACACATCTTGCAAGTATGGAAGAAGTAAAAGTATCAGAATAACCACATAGTTTAGTGACTCAGGCAGCAGAATATATGGACGAAAGATCAAGCAGAGGGAGCGCCATGGCAAGTAACACCCTGCATGGGCTGTACCTTCAAAAGATAGCTGAGATGGCAGACATTGGGAAATCCAACCAGTGGTGGAAAGAGCTGGACTAAAAGATAGCCCTGTGGTAGTTAAGCATCAGATATCTATGGAGATTCTCAGTCATCCAGGTTATGGTTGTCCCAAAGGTGCTTTTTCAAGAGGCAACTGGACTTTCTGGTTTTTTTCTTTAAGACATTTTGCTTCTCATCCAAGAAGCTTCTTGAGCTAAAGACCAATTGCCTCTTAAAAAGCACCTTTGGGACAAGCACCAGATATATAGAAGCAGGGGTATACCTTGTCAGAGTTTGTTGCATCACACACAAGCAGACTATTAAGCAGGATTCAAAAACATCTTTATATACACAACAACACATAAGGCATACAATACCCTTGTAGGTTTTTAGAGAAGAGAAATAGCAAGTACAAACACAGCACCAAATGGAAGCACACAATGGAGAAGGAAAAATGGAGGGAAAAAGAAGTTAGTGCCCTCAAGCTTATATACAGAACAGTTAAGTCACACCCAGGCTCCAAACTGCCTCTTATGGTCCCATACAACAAATACTATGTTTCAGTTACCAAACAGCCCTCATTGACTGACCTGTTACTATGCCCTATTCCAGTTCATGAATATACTCTGACATACCTCAATAGGCAGGACCTGAAGTACAGACTATGCAGAGAGACCTCAGTCCTACTCATAGGGGCAGGGGGTAAGATGCAAGCAGGAACAGCATATACTGAATGGCACAAACAAGTAGTTGGCACTGTGTACAGGAGCATCTGCATAGTGTATAGGCTCTCAAGTTCAGATGGGAAATTCCACAGAAGGCTGAGGAGAATAACAGCCTTCTGTTATTAGATCTTATACACATACGATCCTATGGGATTTTCAGATCCAGACAAGTGGACTAGCCAATTAATCAGACATCATGGTAGCAGACCAAAAGACAACATTGGTAATAGTGGTGCCAAGTGACAACAATATCAGGAAGGAGTATGAGAACCTGGAGAAGTATCAGCACCTGAAGGAGGAACTAGAGAGGATGAGGAAAGGAAAGGAAAGGCCAAAGTGATCTCGGTGGTGGTTGTAAGAGCACTTGGGGCTGCAACTCCTAAGCTTGGAGAGTGGCTCCAACAGATCCCAGGAATGACATCAGAACTCTTTGTTCAGAAGAGGGAGGTGCTAAGAACAGCTAAGATACCGTACAATATCTTCAAACTCTCAGGCCTCTAGTAGCGGACCTAATATTGTGGAAGGTACATACCACCCATAGGGGTGAGAGGGATTACTTTTTTTTCAACCCCATCTATCCCTTGGGTAAAGCAGATAACATGAATCCAATCTTTTTTAAGCTCTTTATTCAGTTTCACAATGCTGTTGGAACACTCTCCAGCTTGAGTTTCCCTTTTTCAATAAACAGCATGCACTTTCTTCTGCCAACAGACCACAACTTAAAAAAATGATGGTACCAAAACTTTGAAACACACTACAGTATACTTAGTAGCAAGGGGAAAGTGTTCTGCAGTTGTTTGCAAGAGCTGACATAAAAGCAGGAGAAAAACAGGTTTTCGAGAGAAAATAGGAAGAGAACTTGTACTCTTTATCACATGTTAGAGAAGAAGGCAACTTTTGTCTAGTTAACTATGACACTCTGTAGAACTGCTCCCAAAGCTTCTAGACTATTTTACTGAATACTCCTGGGAAAAAAACCATTTGTTTTCAGACAAATGATATATTTTTCCATTTTTATTTACATCAGTAATTAGAAGTTCTAATATCCAGGCTGAATGAAAGATAAGTGACATTTTGACAAAAGAGTCAAGAGTTTACTAGAGAAACAAGCATTTTTCTAAGAGCAAATATATAAAGTGTTGTTTCAAGTACTTTAAATGCTTAAGAGTTTGCAAATATTTCATGGAATAACAAAAGCTTTGATGGGATTAAACCGTTTTACTTACCACATTGTCCTTCAGTATTGTTGTAAAACTTGCTAAATGGAAGCTTTACTGAGAAGATTGTACCACTATAGATGACAACAGTTTCTATTTCAGAAATTTCAACCATCATATTAATACCAATTGTGTAGATATAAATGCCATCTTTCTGGAAACTTGTCTTGATGAGTTTCCCATTGAAATAGATCTGCATAGAAGAATAATTTTGCATCAGAATTTTTTTTTATTACCCATACTTTAAAATAATAATGCACCTGCATGTTAAAAATTTACACATTTTGGATAGATTTGCTTACTCCAATTATTAATTAAGAAATATGTATTTTATTTTCTAGCAAAATAAAATTACTTGACCTTAGTGTACATGTAACCTTGGAAAATCTTAGGGAGGCTGGTTCCCTCTTCTGAGGTGGCTTTCCAAGGATACAAGGCATACATCTGCTAGGAAAGGTCACATGGATCTAGTCACGTTTGTGACTTATACTAAGAGGTGCTTCAGATAGTCACCAAAAGAGATCCTCTTTTCCCCCCAGGGATCACTGTGAGCCTGAACCTGCTTTAAGGCTTTGATTGGCCTTAATTCTTTGTATCTTTGCATCTCTAAGCAAACCAAACCAAATAAGTAGTACATAATTCTGATATTTTTATAATACACCATAATTATTATGTATAAGAATGCTTTGTGCCCTTTTATGCAAAACTAACTTTACATGGCTATATTTCTTAATAAAACCAATAATTAGGCATTCCATTTAAGAAATATCAATCCTTTCTTTTACCTCCATGCTGTGTTTTTCAGACTGCTATTTAAACTTAAGATGAATCCATCTGTGCATGTTTACAATTTGGTGTGTCTCAGCAATAAAGTCTGAAATGCTGGGGTTCCTCCTCCTCCTCCTACTACTACTACTACTACTACCAACACCATTACTACTACTACAGCTACTACTACTATATCTCCTTCCATGATTCACAAAAGTAAACATATTAGATTTTTCAGTGTTCTTCACTGTTCTATAAATTGGTTTAAATTTATAGTGATGTCCACTACAGAGGGACATGCGGTGGCTCAGTGGTTAAGACGCTGAGCTTGTTGATCGAAAGGTCGGCAATTCAGTGGTTCGAATACCTAGTGTCGTGTAATGGGGTGAGCTCCCATTACTTGTCCCAGCTTCTGCCAACCTAGCAGTTCGAAAGCACGTAAAAAATGCAA
>JANHFT010005374.1:24663-38874 GCA_032467955.1 Pseudoxenodon macrops | reverse complement strand
GCTGCAAAGAGGTAAATTGCTGGGAGGCAGAGGCCAACTGGTGGGGGTGGCTGGGTGGGGCTACATTTGGTGTATAACACCCACGTTTTCACCCTCTTTTTGAGGGTAAAAAGGTGCGTCTTATACTCAGAAAAATACGGTAGTTATAGGGACAAGGTATTTTGAGAAAATGTCTTCAATTACACACAAACACAAACACAAACACACACACACACACACACACTATTTCCCCAAAATTAAGACCTATCCCAAAATAAGCTGAAGCATGTTTTTACGCATGCACCTAATATAAACCCTACCCCTCCAAATAAGCCCAACGTAAGAGCCTGTGCCAGCTGCCAATTACATCTGATTGCTTACAGTACCATGGTTACAAAGCAAAACTGGGTAGTGGTGGAGCTGACCAACACTTTAATTTAATGCAGTCAGAATAAGTGAAAACATCCTTATAAAAGTGGTAAATAAATTTATTTCAGCATGCAAATAGATCCTAAATTTATTGAATTTTTAAAGTTTTAGTATCAAGAGAAATACAGAAAAGGGTTAGTCTACTCTTTCCTCTGTTGTCATGTTAGTTCTTTTGAATTCACACAGATGTAATTTGTGACAAGTTACAATTACTAAGCTCATCCCATTTTGCACATACATCTTTACAATTTCTGTCTCTTTTGCAACAATAAATACATCTTGTCAAAGGAGAAGATACCCTACACTTGACACATTTTCCCAGCCTGCTTCAGCCTTGCTTTCATTGTTGTTTGATTGCATTTAGTGGATGAAAAGGTACTATTTTTTTAACCACAAAGGGGAACAGGAGAACAAATTAAGAATTATTGTTACACTGTGATAGAGAATCTGTAAAGTCATGTATAGTCTGTTCTGCTGGAATAGAAAATATATGGGCTTGGTGGCTAAGCATAGGTATGGAAAGTTCAGTGCAGCTTATGTGAATCAATTATTAAGGTCCCCCCCCCTACTTTTTCAGGACTTGTTCCATCACAAAAAGAGGACTCTTCTCCACTATTTTGCTTCTTGCTGGAGATATGTCACAATGGAGCCATTGCACTATGAGAGTATCTGCACTTTTATTAAGTTACAAAACAGTTTTCTCTCCTCTTATAATTAAGACTGAAATGGGCAGGAAGTGAATAGACATGGTAGTCAGAGTTCTGTGCATGGAAAAAGAGGGACTAAGAATAGATTGATTTTATTTAATGAATTGTGCTTCATTTTATCGGTGCCTATTTATTCTATATATTCTTCATAAATGTATTGGTGCATGAGTAGACTCTGAACTACAATTAAGTCACTCAATTTAATCTGCTTATTCAGATATTCTGATTACACATAGAGAAAACTGAAAAGGTTTTATGTTCTTTGCTTTATCATCCTTTTGTCTGTGAGTAAAGAAATGTTGCCAACTACTTTCAATTTAATCTGCTGCATCAGACATTTTGATTACACATGAAGGAAAAGTGAAAAGGTACACGTACACACACACACACACACTGCTTTGACATTAATGAAATATTACATTGTAAAAAAAGTACAAACAAAAGCTAACAGGTTACTTCTTTTTTTCTTATGCACAATATAGCTGCAGCAGCTGTATATGGAAAGGAAGAAATATCACAATTGATTAAATAAATTAAAAACAACAAAAGCATTCTAATAATAAAGAAAGCATTAAATTCAACAATGAAAAAGTAAAACATGCATGTATACATACATATGTGTATATGTGTATATTTATATTGTGTGTGCGTGTGTGATTATTGTGGATGGACAGAATGGGAATGGTCTGCCTCAGTTTTAGCTTTGTACATTGGAGGTGATATACCATAGCTTGACTCTTTTCTGTACAAATCAGACGCAGCACAGACTACCATATGACACATTCAAGTGGATATGATATGCCTTAAATAGCACATGTAGAGAAGTCTTGTTGGTTGATTGATGTGAAATGGTAGAATCATTCTGCTGTGATGCACAGAAACACCATTTACTTTACTTGCTGACCTTGAAGAACGTTTTGCTTTAGGTTTCACAGAAGTGGCACCCCTTCTTTCTTCTGATTCCTAATTAATCAATTGCTTTTTATGAAAAGCATATTACAGCCATTTGATCTCATAGTAAAAGTATGTATGGAGCACACTACTAAGTCTGCCTGTTATTTGGAAGTTCACATACAATAAGTTCACAAACTTATTTTTGCATAGTATGAAGCAGTTACAATCTTTGTAGTTCATATCTAATTTCTTCTTTTAATAGGATTGTTCATATTTTTAAAATTATATTAATATTATCAGGATATACAATATATTATCAGGATAAACACCTACATGCTTTTACTGAAGTATTTTGTTACATAGTTGTAAAAAACAATTTTGTATGTCTTTTATAGTTTAAAACCCTTGACTTTGAAATATGTCTAGAAATGTGTGTTATTATTAAATCTGTGACAGAAATAGTAAATATTAAAATGAGTGTAGTTTATATAACTAGGATGAAAGAATAAATAAATCAAATAAAGATTACTTTAGTTTCAAAGCAGATAATTTTTTTAAAATCCTTAAATGAATCATGTTTTTCATTTTACTTGATTCACCTATATTTAAGTGTTTAGATTCTTTTCAAACTACTTGAAGGTGTATCTTCTTTGTGCTCATAATGAATATGACATAGCAGAACCATTGTATTATGTTCATAAAATTATAGAGTTGTAAGGGTCATTTAGAATGATTCAAATGTTCTTCCATGCAGACATCTATATTAAATGCCTGTCCCAGTCCCTATTTTAATCAACCCAAAGAAGATAGTTTACCCTATCTTTGAGTGACTGGTTCAATTGTTAACTTGCTCTGTTAGGAAGTTTTCTTAACATTCAATCAGAATATGTTCAATCAGAATCTCTAGCACTGCATGTTGGAGTGAGCTCCCATTACTTGTCCCAGCTTCTGCTAACCTAGCAGTTCGAAAGCACATAAAAATGCAAGTAGAAAAATAGGGACCACCTTTGGTGGGTAGGTAACAGTGTTTCATGCACCTTTGGCATTCCGTGCACCTTTGGCTGGCCACATGACCATGGAGATGTCTTCAGACAGCGCTGGCTCTTCAGCTTTGAAATTGAGTTGAACGAATAGCACATATGTGTAGGGGAACCTATACCTTTACCTTATACATTATTTGTTAACCTACACTCTGGACTGATAGACAAAAGAACTTTGCTATTTCTGTATGACAATCTTTTATTTATTTTTGGCATGTCACTATAGCCAATGTCAACCCCTATTTCCAAAGACTACACATTTCTAGGTCCTTTGATTTATCTTCCTAGTTTTTTTGCCTCTTGATTTGTCTTGTCACTCTCTTCCAAGCCTGTTCCATCTTATCTAAAGTCTTAAAGAATATAATATAAAACAAGGCACAGTACCTCAGAACCATTGTGAACAATACTTTCAAAAGTACTAGTGCTAAGACAAGCTCTTTCTGCTACATATCTTTGATTTGATTTATTTCCTGAATCAAAACTTTGCATTAGTGTTGTTGTTTTTTTGTAATCCAGTTGTTTTCAAAATGGTTTTCTTTCTATTCTCTAGAATATCCAACTGTGTATCATTTGTATCCATTTCTTTATCCAAGGCATTAAAAATGTTGAATAATACCAGGCTCCAGACTGAATCTTGTGGAATGCCTCTGGCTCTTTCATTCCAGATGATGAACATTCTTTTGGTATCCACCTAATTGTCAGGCCATCCAGACCTCACTTAACTATCTTGGTGATTAGAGTGTAATGAGATACTCCATCAAATACTTTTCTGTCATCAAGAAATATTTCATTCATTTTGCAGATTCTAACAATTCATTTGACAAGTCTTTTTCTTGACAAATTCATACTGACTTCTAATCACAGCCTTAATTTTAAGATGCTCACAGAGTGATAACTTGTGGTCCTTTGCCTAGAATCTTCAATGAAATAAGAACAGATTTTTCCCCACCCACTCACCCCTAGGTTGAAGACAATGACGAGACTTCCCTTTATCTATTTTTTGGCACTTCAGCATTTCCCATGATTTCTTGAAAACAACACATGAAGCCATACCATCAACATTCATTGCTGATTACTTCTCTGAATGAAAGCCTTTTGAAGACTTTTTTTTTCTCAGATCAACATTCAGTATGAGTTTTTCCATTCCAGTGATCATATATCTTGGCCTTTTCAGTTTTTCCTCTCATCCAAGCTACAGATTTAAGTGTATTTTTCCTAGCTATACTGTGGTTAGTTGGTCTCATAGGTAGAAAAAATTCTAAACATACTTCACCATGGCAATTCTGTTTCCTGTAAAAAGCATTAACAAATTCTATGCCTCGAAATCTAGGCAGCAATGATAAATTTTTAGGTCTTATATGTTCACAGGTATATTATAGAATATTAATAAACTTTGTCGTGGTCCCTGAATTTTTCATTATTATTAAGTCTTTAATGAGTATTTTTCTCATGCAATGCAATTACAAAAATGTATTTTTCTCTTCCTTTCTTTTTTTATAGCACAAAAAAATTCTTATCACGTTTGTAAAACTAATCTACCTGGTATTCTACGAACATAGTTTTATGATTCTCTTACAGATATTATTTTTCTGTCTTTTCTGACTATCTGTCTCAGTTAACAAATGGTTTCCCTCTGACAGATGAAATTCTTATTGTCAAAACAACAGTACAAAATTGTGGTTCTGACCAGGATAGTTTAGATATATGATTAGCTTGCTAAAGCCATAGTTCTATTCTTTGTTCAGTTATTTCACAGTGTAGTATTTTCAAATAACACTTTTGGTCTTTGAGAAGGCTGTACTGACTGAAACAAACTAAGTTAAATTTTAAAAAGTAATCCAAGAAGTAGTAGGATTTATAGTTTAGGATTGTGACTGAAGGATACACAGAAAGTAAAGAAGACAGATTCCTAAATATGCATACCCTCTGCCATTGTTTATAATATAAATTTCAGTGATGATTATTCTGCTTCCAACAGCATATTTTTCAGCTTCAGGAAATGATATTGTAATTGTTCCTAATCATCAGGGTCTGGGAGGAGTGGGGATGGGTAGAGAGGAGTGGGTCAAAAAGGTCAAGTCTAATTTAAGCTGTGTTTCAGCATCAAACTATAGGATACAAACCCTGTGGGTGTACATTATGATATAACATGGATCTCCAAAAGTGGTAGAGCTTACAACATAATGCTTTGACAAAAGTAGTAGGAATCTGTAGATACCCATACCCCTAATATCAACAAATTCATACATGAATACTATTTTACATAAGTTTAGAAACTATTTAGGTTTCTGCTAGTATTTTGAATTAAGAGAAGACAAAACATGATTTCTTTTCAGAAAATCCCTTCAGACTTTCACATTATCTATATGAAGCTTTGAATATAAAATGGATAGTGGCAGCATTTCCTTGAAGATATTAAGAAAAGGCTAACATGCTTGATGATAGGAGTTGTATTTCAATGTAACTAGAGGGTGTCAGACTGTTACTTTAATCAAAATTTTGTTCACTGGTTTTTTTCTCTCACTGTAGTAAATAATTACTACAGCTTTGCAAGAACTGATATATCAGTAGGATATGGTTTTGTTTTCTTTCTGAAACAATATAAAGTACTTGATTCCTTTCTGAAAAATTAGTGAAACATGAAAGTGATCTGCATAGTTAGTGATTGGTATCTTTACTATATATCTTTAATTTTATTTTAAATTGGCTATTTTGTTCTGTTTCTGAATCTGTTTCTGAATTAGTGTCAACATGATTTCTCAGAATTCCTTTTTTGAAAAAAATATAACTTTAATATTTTTATAAAATCCAAAGATAAAAACTAGCAAAAACAAATGGTCAAGGAGAAATATAAATAAAAAGGAGAGTTAGAGAAAGAGATAAGAAACAAAAAGTGCAAAAAGGTAAAAAGTATAGAAAGAAGCAAAAAGGTAGAAAGAGAAAAAGTAAGCCACTGAATCAAGTCATAATTTGATTTCTTCTTGTTTCTTGCAAAAAGTCGAAAAGGTATCCAATTAATATCACATTTTTCCATCTCTTTTCTCTAATTTTACCATCCCTGCTATTTCATATCCTTTACTAACCAGTTTTCCATTATGGCTATCATAGAATCTTTCCAACATTGAACAAAGGAGTATTATTGTTGTTATTGTGTATAATACTAATGTACCATGTGATTTTTGTCCATTAACACCCCCCCTCTTTGAGGTAGATGGGTTGTTGAAAATTTTTAAAAAAGAAATAAAATAGAAATAAAATTGTATATTAAATTAAAAAAAATGAATTAATATATTTGCTTCAGTCAAATATCATTTAGCATTTTTGCAAGTCTACTAGAGTGATGTTTCTCCTTTCCTATCAGATTTCTTCAAATAATCACTAGTTAGGTATGTTTGGTATCTTTTGTTTTATAAATTCTGGTATGTTATGACTTGATCAGTATTTCCAAGACCAAATAAGGAGGGAGACATAGAATCCTTGTTCTAAGCAGCTTCTTGAAAATATACAGGAAAAAGTTGTTACAAGGTCGTTTCTATATTCTAATAGGATCTCAAATATTGAAACTATCAACACAGTATGATATGTTATGCATGTACAGACACATATTGTGTAGTTAATCTATGAGATCCATTTTTTATATTTTCATGTGTAACAGGACAACAGCCAAATATAATTTTAAATTAAATCAAAATGTTTCTTCAAATAGTTTCTATAGTGTGAAATAGTTTTGTTACATTATGTCCAGGGAAACAGATGTCCTCTTGAACATGATTAAATTTTATTTACTTCACTATTTGTAATTCAAATAAAAATAATTAGAACATCTAATACTATAAATCATATAAAAGCAATAAGAGAAATAATCAAATATGTAATAGCAAAATAACATATTGTTATAATATAACAATTTCAACCCTCATAATAACAACAAATCACAGAAACTGAATAATTTGAGAGAGAGAAAAATGAAGACAGGTATCATTTGCTGGGGGGGCATGGAGTCACTGCTTGAGAATGATATGAATTTTTGAGGCATTAGTATTAAACTTTTAGCAAAGAAAAACTAAGAATAGTTTCAAGAACAATTGCTCTTTTGATACGCCTGTAATCCTTTTCCTGTAGCTTATTAAAGCATTCAAAAATTATTCTTCAGAGACCAAAAATTGTTCCTGCTGTCATTTGTGAAAATGTCCTAAGGTTATTTTACTGAAATAATTTAGAATGATAGGAAAGTTAATAATTCTTAAAAATACATTAAAGGAAGATGAAAGATGCAATTCAATGCATATGCACCTGAAAGTATATGACTTCAGACTCACTGGGATTTTCTTCTCAACAAATATATATAGGAATCACCTGCAAGACTTACATAGACACCTCTTCATTTCCAGTATACATGTGGTAGGTTAAGAAGCAACAACAATACCATAATCAAACATGTTCCAATAAAGGAATACAATAAATATTTTTAGGGATTTTTACAAAGTTAGAAAATTGAGAACTAGGAAATCATGCTTGTTTGGAAAGGCTATCATCATCTTTCATTCTTATTAATTTATTGTATATTCTCATATACATATACACAAATACAACTTTTATGTCAGCGCACAATGTCGACCTGATCAATTAATTCCATGGAAATCTACAACTACTTTGATTGAGACGAATACTAGTAACAAAATCTTGCAAGTATGATTATCCTTTGCCTCTAATATGTCTTTTATGATACCACTGACACTGTAAAAATAGTGAAATATAGGCAACATTAAAGTTTTTATACCAAGATATGCAAATTAGGCACTTATCAAGGTATAGGTTAAAATATATCTCTGCTTCTGTCTCTCTTTGTTTCTCTGTCTCTCTCTCTCTCTGTCTTTCTCATCTATCTATCTATCTATCTATCTATCATCTATCTATCATCTATCTATCTATCTATCTGCACACACACACACACGCACACACGCACGCATGCACACACACACCTTAAAATATAAGGAGAAAAGGAAAGAAGTAAAGTATTATAATCAACAGTCAGTAGATTGGTTTTCAAAGTAGTAACTCTTGTAACCACAATTATCATATTTTGCACAACAATAGCAATTAAGTATTGTCTTTCTCAAAGAAGAGATCATGTAACTTTAAGAATATTACAGTTATATTTTTATATTTTTAATTATGCTAGGAATGGCTTTTTTACCCAAGTTTCCAATAAGCAAATAAAAAAAAATCAGACTTGTCTTTCTAATGACATTAGAAATAGTCTTGATTTATGACCACAATTGTTACTGTACTTCCAGGATGGTCATACATTGAATTGTCATATGACTGGATCTGATTTTATAACTGTTTTTACAGTTTCACATGATTTTTAAGCAAATCACATGGTTGTTATGCAAATCTAGATTTCCCAAATGACATTTTTGTCTGAAGCTGACTTGGAAGAGTTCAAATAATGATCAGGTGACTGAAGAATAATGCAACCAGTTTTAAATGTGAGCAAAGGTCCAAAATTGCAATAACATGACCATGGGGTGGTACAATGGTTGTAAATGCAAGGACCAGTCATTAATCATTTATTTTGAAGCTGTCATAACTTTGAACTGTTGTTAAGCAAACAGTTATAAATTAAGGTTGCACATATATTGAGTTGCCTTTGGAAGTCTATCCTGCCTTCAAAATATTCTCTTCTACTATAACGAAAAACAAAAGGATTTTTAAGTGAAGGATTTCAGCTCTATTTTGTCACAAATAGGAACTGACTAGCAGTTTGAACTATATTTCATATGGCATATTGTGTGATTCTTTATTTTTCAAAGGTTTTCTATCAGAAATGACCCACATAAAATTGTATTTATGAACAAAATGAAAAGAACAAGATTTAAGCTAGATCTTAATTGTCATTGCTCTTTCAGTAGCATGAAATTTCTTAAGCTTCATTGTCTGGCATTATTTTAAGCAGGATGAAATATTGGCATTTAAATACTTCATTTGTTCTATGAACCACACTAGTAGCATGTACTATTTTGACCTTTTCAGAATTTTGTAGTTTAATTGGATGGCTGTTTTTCAGTCATCTTCCTCTTAACAATCTCTTTGATGTCTAGGTGAAAAATCAGTGCCAGACAAATCAAAGTGAACTTTATTGAAATGAATACAACATAGAAAAATATAGATTTTCCAATGTCTTTATGTGCCTCAATTTTTAGATTACCAAAGACCAGTGTTGTTCTCATCATTGCTAGAGCCACGATGGGTTCAGCAAAGAATCTAATCTTTGCTTTGGTCCCACTGTTCCCCATGAGTTGAAGAAATCAGTTGCAGGAAAAGGCAGGGGAGTATTTTGAAGAATAAGAAGAGGATCTATTATGGCAGCTCCCTTAGATGGTGCTATTTGTTGCTGATGAAATGAGGTAAGAAGACAGCTGTTTATGAAAATAAAATTTCTCACAAATCCACATGAGAAGGTGTACACAATACTTATAAGAAAATAAATGTTCCCTCATGATTTCACTGTGTCTGTTTTCTAAATAAATCTCATATCCTCCTAAATTCTTATCTACCAAGTCATCTTAATGAATATGGAACTCCTGAAAACTTACCAGAAAATAAATAATAAGGCTAAAGTTTGCCTTTTATTTAGGAGAGTACAATGAGTTATTCAAAGAAGACATACAGCTCTGAAATGGGCATATAGTTTTATATACGGCGGTGACTTTCAAGTATCTAGAAACATAATGGAAGGAGAAATGTTAAGGAATAGAGAGAACCTGAGAATAGAAACCATATTATTTTAAATGAAAATATAACTTTTATAAAGAGTGGGTGTATAGCAGGAATCCAGGGATATTGCCATCATAATTTGGGTTCCGTATTTTAAAAAATCTCTTCTAATTAGATATGTTGTAATTGCCTTTTCTTATATTGTATGAAGCACTTGGAGCATAAATTTTATTTTATTTATTACATAAAACATTCAGCCACTGGTGGACAGAGAAATTCAATGTGAATAAAATTATGTTTATTTATTATTGTAGTTAGTCCCATGTTTAATTCATGGGATTATTATTTTTTAAGTGTTATAATGTATAATGGGATACATGTAGAATGACATTATAGCCTAAGCACATATCAATTACTGATATTGACATTGAAGAAATTACTGCAAAATAGCATGAGATATTATAAAAATAGAAAGCTTCATAATGTTTCATTTGTCCTACAGTTCATCATAGTAGAAAGAGTGACAGGCAGACAGAGAAACCGAGAGACACACAGAGAGAGAAAAACTAGACCAAGAAATGTGCTCCCCCTTTCCCTCCGTCTCCAGTGAGATATCATTAATATAGACCAGAGAACATTTTCCATTTTAATTCACTCAGAATCATAGCTCCTTTCCTATTAACTGGAAAGAATAAGCAGGACTAGGATAGAATTGAATTGAAGGTTTCAAGATTTCAGCACAGTAAGACAGTAGGTTCCAAACAAATAAGGGCAGGGAAAAGATTGCACTTTTGCAGTGCTGTAATTATCCATATTAGGACATTTAGTTTATGGCTGTCTCCAATCTTCAGCTACTCATTACATTGGTCCATTGGGATACTTAAGAAGGATATCAGGAAATATAATACAAGTATATCATTTTATTATGCCTTTATTTTTACAGCTAAGGACTCCTAAATTTTGTTTTGCTACCTCAGAGAAGAAGTTTAAACACTAATATTTTGTTTGTCCTAATTTTGTACCTTTTCTAGTTCTGTATTCTTATTAAAGTACAGAATGCCACATAGAACTCCAGCTGTATTTTCACCATAATTTTGTACAACAGAATTATTATACTGGCAGTTTTATTTTTAATCCCATTTTAGTCATTTCAAGCATGTGTCACCACCCTCACTTTGTTTCTAGTCATTATCAGTCAGAACGTTTAAATGCATAGGTTAAATTTTGAATATTTTATTTTAATGGTATTACATTTCCCATTGAAGATATTCATCTAATTTATATATGGCCTTTGGGAGTTATTTTTTGTTGCCTTTTTTGAACTTACCATCATGAACAATTTTGTATCAGAAAATATGGCTTTGATATGTGTTTTTACCCTTTGTCCTTTCAATTTTCTTGATTAACTGTATTTATTTCTTAGATATATGTCATGCCCTAGGGTGACTTCTCATTGACCAATTACCCTATCACCTATTGACTTCCAAAATCACTGCTCTGCCAGTTTTTGACTGGACATGACAGCTGTCTGTTGCCTTCTGGTTCAAATACAACCTCCCTTTTCTTGCAATAGTGACAAATATCTGTATCTTGGGTGTACAATGAAGGAGAAGGTTTGTTCTCCAGGTTTGTGGGCTGGTTTCTGAACATTTCAATACCAGGCTAGGTAACTTCTTCAGCTGAATTTAGGAAATTTCTGTATCAGTGTTCTTCTGACCTAAGGGGACCTCACCAGATGTGATGTCATCATCACAAGACCTACTAACCACATGAAATATAAACAGAAGAACACTGATACTGATATCTCCTAAACTCCACGGAAGATATTACCTAGCCTAGTAATGAAACATTGAGAAACCAACCCACAAGCTCAGACAATGAACCTTCAGCCTCTTCCTTTTCTTAGTTTTATAGGTTATGTCAGGTCCCTTTAGGGATGCTGCCATTCTGATGGGGGAGGGTGCTGTTTGTTGGAGCCAAATTCCTTGCATGCTTTCTTTTTTTCTCTAACGTGTGAGATCTAGGGAGGAGAGGCAGGTCTATGCAATGATGGGCTTTCTCCCAGCTAGTTCTAGCCTGTTACCAAGATTGCAACACTCTGAGAGTGAACTGCTATCAAGCTAACATTTCAGAGTTCTCAAAACACCTTTGTGGTTAGAGTATTGGTGGACTGGGAGATTTGGGGTGGGGTTTGAAGAGGGGAAAATAGCTTAATGCTTTGCATGGAAACTTCACATTCCACCTGACTTGTCTCAGTAAAAGTTTCATTTTGAAATACTGCCGGTTTCAAGAGTCATGCTTTCCTGAGGGAATAGCTGAGGCAGGTCCTTACAGGTAATTTCTAAAGGCATCGCAGTGGTCCCCAAATCTAATCCCTTCTGCTGGTATCACCACCTCAGCCATGAATTAAAGCTACATAGCTGTCTTGTCTAATTGGCCCTGAATGTGGAGTAGCTAGCATTCCTGAGAAAACTATTTGGCAGTCCTAAATTTCAATATTCTATAGAATAATCTGAATTTAGCTTCCATATTCTCCAGCTGCATTTTTCATGCCATTAGTGCCAAAGTGCACCACATTCACTGAATCATACTTAGTATCACTTACCAGACTTTCTGGAAAATGCTCAATATCTTTGGACTTTGTACCATGCAGGCAAGTTACCATCTAGTTAATGTGTCTGTCACAGTCTGCTTATTTCTGTAATAATTGAATTTCCAACTACTGGATCATTCCCATGCTGGGATATATATATTTTCAATGTATGAGAATATGTACAGTATATGTACTCTAAGGACTAAGCTATTCTAAGTTTCTTCTTTTTTGAAGGGGAATTTTATTGTTCACACTGCTGAGGCCTCATCCCTTATTTGGTTAACATAACCGTAAGGGGATGCCAGCATTTCAAAGTGTGCAAGGTCAAGAAAGAGGCAGTGCAGGGGTCTGATTAATGTTCTTTATTGTTATTGGGCAGAATAACAAATGTTGAAAACTTGCCAAAGGTCTTCTTTGCCCCATTTTACACCAAACAAAATCAAAGTAGGATTATTTTCAATTTATTTTGTGAATTCTCAGGACTGAGTCATATTTTCTAAAAGTGTTTTCCTAATGGATTTGCTCATTCCTTCCCTATTCCCAAAACCAGGCCTACATGTTTTACACCATCTTTCTCATCCAAATCATTCACTAACATATTAATCTGACAGATTTCCAAGGTCAATAGACAAGTCTGGCAGATAAGAAATGAGCAGAGTTGGAAAGTGCCCCTTCAGATTTCTCTGATAGACTTATAGGAAAGCAGAGCAATGCAGTTACCTGTGAAAATACTCCCTGCTTATCTAAATTGTGATGCTAATTGTATCATGGTATTGTGCAGATTTGTTATTTAGGTATACACTTGCTGCTGAGGCTCTAATAATGCCTTGCCAATTTGCCTTGTAGACAGTGGTGCCTTCAGGAAAGATCACCATATTCTAAGTCTAGAAAGCAAGTAGTGAGAGTTTTGAGGTTTTCAAAGGTAAACAAAGTGCTAAGTTGCAATGTTTCACTGTTTTATTGATAAGAGTCCTGAGGTCTATGGGGGACCCAGACAAACTGTTTACAATAAAGGATACCTCTAATTCTGAGATTTGAGTTGGGTGACATACATACAGGAAAATATCCAGGAGAAACTGTAATTAGGGACATTTCAATGGTTAATTTCATATTATCAGAAATTATAGGTTTCTGTTCAGTGCAAAATCTGGTGATTGCTCCATAATTGGAAATGGGAAAGGAATGAGTGAACCTTTAAGAAAGGACTTTGAAAGAAGATTAGTGAGTCCCAAGCAAGATGAAAGCATAATAAATAAATTCAAAATAACTCTGTCTTGATGTTGTTTGTATAAAATTGGGCAGATAAGAACTTTTGACAGACATTTCAGATTCTTCTTTTTTCTCTGCCACAATAAGAAATTTTCCTGGAATTCCTGCTGTGGCTATTTTTTAATCTTGCCTAATTGAATTGTTTTCAGCCCTTTAAATTTATTTATAAGAATCCTGAATTCTTCCTTATTGCATCTCCCATGTTTCTGCTGTTTATTTTCCATTGTCTAACTAGGTGTTCTGACCTAGGCCTCTTGATTAAACTAAACCAAACAAACCTCTGTTTATTTTCTACCGCTGTAAATTAAGTCCATGCAGAACCATACTAAGTCCCCAACAAGGTTATTAACCAACCTCTATCTTTCCTGGCACACTGCCAAAGTCCTAAATGGCAAGGAGCTGCTCAAGGTCAAACAAAACACGGAAGCAGAACAGAGCTACTGAGATACACCAACTGACGTTGAATGAAGTTGCTTCCTGCAACATGCACCTCCGTGTGTTTCCTTTTTATGTCCGATGGGAGGGGCCAATCATCTTCAAGCCTTACTCCCAAGTAGCTTTTTTTTTCTTCAGCTGTTAT
>JANHFT010005373.1:81261-93290 GCA_032467955.1 Pseudoxenodon macrops | reverse complement strand
GGGGGGGGGTGCGCGCATGCGCAGTGCAGTGTGCATGGGGGATTTTGTGTGCTGGCACACATGCACGTGGAAGCTTGAACGCGCCGCCATTTTTGGCATGCAAGAAGAAAAAGGTTTGCCATCACTGGTATAGGGTCTCCTGCTTGAGCAGGGAGTTGAAGTAGAAGACTTCAAAGGTCGCTTTCAGCTCTATTCTGATTGAAATAGCAATAGAGTTCTCGGTCAATTTAGGCAGAGCAAGGTAGGTACATAGTTTCAATGTGGTTAATTTATCTGAAATTTTGGAACTAAAATTGAAGTGGGATTTAAAAAACAACAACAATAACAACACACCATGCTGATGTACCCACACAGCAACCACTGTGTTTTGAGGTTTGACATTTGCAGTAATGAGGGCATTACTGCAAATGTCAAAGCTACTCTCCTCATAAAAAAGTAAAATACATGAAATGTTCTCCTTTTTTCTTTTGGATCTTTCCATTTATGTGGATTATCATTCTTAAGAGGAAAATCAAACATGTAAGAGAAAAGCACCATCTAATAAATACATTTTAATGATAGCATCTGGATTTGCCTATGCTAATGTTCACTTAAGAAGATGTTGTATGGAAACAGAATGATCATTCACTCGAGTTGCAAGATGACAAATGGCAGCCTTGTTTATTAAAGCAGAATCACAGCATTGTCTCCATCTTATTCTTCAGTTGAATGAAGACCCCTGAAATATACAGTATTAACAATATAGAGATGGAGGGCAAAAAAGGAGTCAAGTGTTTTTCATCAAAATAAATTATCTACATACAGGATTTTTCTTAACATCTAAAAATGTAGAAATTCCAAACTGGGAAAACAAGAATTACGTTAAGAACTTCCATTATGTACAAATATTATAAAAACCTTACAGACTATCAACTTATGCAAAATTCCTTTTCAAAAATTAAAAGCTTCTTTACAAAACTGTGAGCAAAACTGCAGTTATTTTGTCTGTAGTTTTCTTTACAAGGAGAAAATGTGTTTAAAAAAAAAAATCAATGATAAATTCTTAATAAACGTTAAGTCTTCTAAATGAGCAATGTTATTTCCCCAGAACGAGGAAATGCTGGCTATTCCTAAAAAGTAAAAGTAATTGTAGTGCACTCTTTGGTAACAAAAAGACAGTTACTGTTGAAACTTTCAAGTGATATGTTATTCAAAGCTCTTTCCCTTTTTGACAAACGAACGCTAACAACAGTTTAATAGAAAAGGAAAACATATTTTTCACAGTTCTATGGTGTGAGTTCTCCAATGTTGCATTTACTTTAAAACCGAAACATTAATGGCTGCTTATTATGTTTCCCCTGAATATATCTACATCCCCATTATAATAAAGCCTGCAACTATTTTAGGTCTCCAAAAGGATACCTCAAACTTTATTCAGAGAAACCACACAGAATAAATGGCTTCTGAAGTCCAAGCAGATGGATTGTAATATGGCTGCACAGCAGTCACTTCTGTATCACAAGTGGTTTTTCCCCCCTGCCCCAGATGTAATTTTCAAAATTTTCAACCAAACCCTTGTTTATTATTAGGACATGGTTAGCTCATAAAAGGAGACTAGATCACATCAGAAGCAGCAGTGGGACAATGCCAGTCCTGCCAACTAATAGGCTGCACATTTCTTTCAAATAGTCTCTGCGATTTATAAATATAATACTTCAAGAGTTACTGCCACCTGTACCACAGAAGCTCCCCGTTGTTGTTGCTTTTGCAGACTTATTTAGTTTTTTACACCCTCAAAAAGGAAAAAGGAAAAAAAAAAAGCATGCTCAAACTAGAATCCAAGAACTGTCATTACTATTATTATTGTTATTAAGGCTTGAATGCAGAGGTCTGGTTACTAGTTTCTTCCAAACAAAACAGTCAGTCCAATTGAGTTGAACTGAGTCCAATTGAGTATCAGTGTACTGCATCATCTATACAGTATCCCATACACAAATTCACCCTAAATTGTACTTAGATTCAGTGCCTTACTTGTTACATATGAAAGTCTAGCCTCTTAAGCCTCATTTAAACTTTTTTTTAAAGTTTAAATGCTAGTATTAAAAAAAACAAAAACAAAGGGCATTCTGTGTTACCCATTAAGATAACAAGTCCTTGAGCATATTGTCATCCTCAATAGAGTCTCTATTTTCAATAATATCCATATCATCACTTTCAAACACATCAGGTGGTTCTTCCTCTGAAAACCTACGAGTTCTGTTTTCTGCAGATTCGACTACTTCTACATCACCCTCACTGATAACAGTCATAGGGCTACTCGGGATCCGGTTTCGAGCACTATACTTGCTACTTGCGGCAGAGGGCGGGGTTCGAGATCTGCTGTATCTTGTGCTGGATAGAGACAGACTCCTTGGCATCAGGCCTTCACTCTTGGCCCATTCCTCCTGGGGCCTTTTGGTCTTGGTCGGAGAACCCACTATGCTCTCGCTCAGATCTCCGATAGAATCTACTTTAGCTCTCTGAAATCTTGGGTCTGTATTCTTTAGCATCTCTGCTGCGGACATACGAGAACTGGTGTCGGAGCGGCTCCCTTTTTTAAGGAGGAGCGCTTTGAAGTTGTCGTTGCTGGTGCTGCTCTTGCGAATATTTCTCTGAATTGACCCCGTCTGCCTCAGGGAAAGCAGGTTTGGGGAAGAACCAGTAGGTGTAACTGGAGGTGATGGACATTGATTTATAGGCTGATCTTCCTCAGAATCTTTGCGGCCAAGGACTTTCCTTTTGGATCTGTGATTGTGAGTTGGAAAAAACAGGAAAAAGTTACTAGCCTCTCATATAAAGATTTCATTTTCCATCCCAATACAAAAAAGACAATGAAGTAGTCCTCATTTAGTGACTGCCTCAGATAGTGACCGCAATTACAACAGTGATGAAACATTTTATGACCAGTCCTCATATTTACAACCTTCACAAGAGTAAGCTCTTGTGTAAAACAAGAGTAAGCTGAAGTAAATTCGTAAGCAGAGTTATGGTTTCACTTTATGACCACTTTACTTGATAATCAAATTGTTGGTCCCAATTGTGGTCACTAAATGAGGACTATCTATACTTGTTAAGAAGGAAATATATGAGTACAGTAAGTACTGTTACTGAACTTACTGGAAGTGTAGTTTTGGCAAAAAAGGAATCGTATGCCATATTTCAGACATAAACGTATTTTTAATTCCCAAGCACAAACCTAAACTGAACAATGTGCATGCAATTTAAAAGTTTCTTCTGTTGTTGTTTATTTTGTAAAACAAATATTTGAATCTTGCTAAACACTACTTTTAATGAACACATATTTCCAATCTAATAATCTCTTCCCAATTGAATGTACATCTTACAAAATGTGCACTAATATGCATTTCCCAATGAAATTGCCATGGGAATGGAATTAATGAAATCAAAATAAAATTTATAAGCTCTGTGGGAAACTATCAATCCAGCAAGCACTTCACTTTCCTATTAAACAGCAATTAGCAAATTGGACACAGTGTTTCACTATTTAGCAACAGCACGCAACTAATTACATTTATGGTAACATGGTAAAAAGGATATTCATTAAAACAACAAGGATATGCATGGAAGGGAGAAAAAAACCCTAGAATGTATAGTTTAAAACAGGGAACAAACATGTGATCATCTGAATTGCATTCCAATGCAAACTGTAATACCAAGCACGTGTTAATGCCATCCAAGTACAACAGCAATCTTGAAAGTGACTCAGAAATAATTATTGGAATAAGTATGGCATAGTTTCTGGTCTCTGCTGCAGTAGACTTGGATTACTGTTTGCATTTAATTATACACAGCGTATGGAACCCACCAATATAATTCCATCCCTGGAAGCAGTACCCATCGCAGAAGAGGAGGGTACCAATTCAAAATGGCTAAGCCTCCAGATAAAAAAGGAGGTAGGTGAGGGCTGCAGCAGAGTGGTGGGAGAAGAAAAGTGTACTATGGTTTCTGGAAACATGATACTATAATTATAGGCTCTAACCAGCATATTTTTGATGATATATTCTGCTCCTAAAAAAAAACCTAGGTTGTATATTTTTACATATGTGCAGTAGTACACATCAGCAAGAAATGTTAAGAACAACGGAAAAAAATGTTCTTTTCCATATTCAGTTTGACAGGGAGAACAATTTGTTAATACAGAATCAGAAAAGATTGGGAATGCAGATTGTATCACTGTTGTATATAGCAAATGGAGCAGTGATACATTCACATTACACTATGTTGTAATATGAAGATCAGCATTAATGCAAACTGCTGTTTACACAAATAATCTAAACAGCACCTATTGTTTTATATAACTGTGCAATACAGACCCCCCTTACAGAGCATCATCCAGAAAATTAAAAAAAGCTTAAGAATACAAAACTATGGAATTTAAATTCAATCATGAAAATGTACTTTTTTCCTAAGGCCTCTATTATGTATCGTTCTTTCTGTCTTGCCTGACAAGGAGCCTCCTCTGACAAGCATGTCAAGTCTGTGACTGACAGAATGATAAACTGCATAATATAACTGATTTTAATTGATATTATGGCATCAGTTAATATATGGCAACCTATGGAGTATACAATATGTAATATGAAGGCGCCTATACAATAACAGCTTGGAAGATGCAATGGTGATAGAAAGGGTCACCTACTCACTCATGTGATATTCTTTCTCACAGGTTTTTCCCCCCCTATTTATTTATTAAATTTTTATCCTGCCTTTATTACTTTATAAGTAGCTCAAGGCAGCAAACATATATACAATACTCCTTCTTTCTCTTATTTTCCTCAAAATGACAATCCTGTGAAATGGGCTGGGCTGAGAGAAAATGCCTGACTCAAAGTCAGCCAGCTGGGATTCATGCCTAAGGCAGAACTAGAACTCCCGCTTTCTAGCTTGACGCTCTAACTGCTAGACAAAACTGGCTCCATTTCTGGTCTTGGTCTTATCATATGAGGTTGAACGCTACGCTGGTTATACCCATCTGAAGAGCTATTTTATGTACCGAAAAATTTGTAATGTCTTACTCTCTCTCTCCCCCCCCCACTTTGGAAACTATCCTCAATTTTCTCACTACACTAACAAAAATTCTGTTTTACAGAATTAAAATTCACAATTGTGTCAATTACCCCAAATTTAACCCAAATAACTGTCATGAAACAGCAAAACTGTTCTTACTGTCATGCTTTAACATTGCAGGACCTTGCTGCTGTTACTGGATTAATGAAAACTGGTTGGTGGGTCTGTGCTAAAACTTTACCCTCATGGGCTCTGCAAGTGATGACATGACACGTGTGCAAAAGGGTGTGCCTTGCATGATGACATTGCTGTCATCAAACAACCCATGACTACCCTTCCCCATATAGACACAGGAAGACACTGTTGATTGCAAAATATAAATTGGACATGATTTGAACTTATCTTTACAATGGTTCCTATCCTGTGAAAGTCAACAGAACATTCTACCACATTAGGACATAACAAGAAAATCTTTCTGCCTTGAGTAACTAAACTGTTGTGGTTTCTGTGCATATGAATCAAAGCAGGCAACATCTTGGTGTGCGTTGTGCAGTCACTTTCAATTTTACTTTTGAAACCAGCTCAATAAATGGCAATAAATGACCACTAGATGGAACCAATGCTTCATATTACCGTAGATACTACAAATCGGTAATAGGGTACTTTCTTTATTGAAGTTCTCCTGAAGCATTTTTAGACGGTGTTGGCTTCTAAAAATTTATCACCAAAGAACCTTCCTGTAAAAAGAATGTTTACATTGACTTCACCAGCCTTCCTGAACCTGAAGCCCTGCAGATGCATTGAACAATAACTCCCTCAAAAGTTGTTCATAATTCAAATCATTTGGGGCTAGCTAGCTAAAGGACTTGAAATGTGTACCTATAATAATTTCCCCTTTTTCAATTAAGAAATAATTGGATCAGGGTAGGTTTGCCGGTATTGCACGTTTCAGTTGATAAAGCAGCATGTCATCTTTAATTAGATTATGGCAATCTCTATTCTGGCTATTTGTCGTATGTTTTTCCCTTATGATGGTTATATTGTGTTTACTTGCCAGTTTAAGCCAAGCTTGCCATGAAGCATTAGAGTTGAGCCTCTGTCCCAAACTGCACCAGGAGTTTAAAAAAAAAAGAGAGAGAGAAAGATGGAGGGGATGAAGAAAAAGAAAAAGATACACAGAAAAAGCAATCGTATATGTTAAAATCATGTAGACTGAGACAAGAGCACAATCAAACAAGGAGTCACCTGGCACCAAGAAGAGACCATGTTTGATAATGTAATAAAACATGATTTTGTTGGTAGGAGAGTTAAATTTTAAAATGAATGAAACATTATTGTAAAGCAATGAAAGGTACATACAAGGGATATGGGAATGGATGTATTAATTAATGAAAATTGGAAAGGACAAACGTTATGATAGAAGAACTATACTAAAGAAACTACAAAGGACCCCCAATGAAGTAACCTTATAAAAAAAATTTAAGCAGTACCTGTGAATGGCTGCAAAAAGATCCTCAGTCGTCCTTGGTCGACTTGGCACTGCCATTAGCTCACTGCGTTCCCCATAGCTTGGGCTCTGTAGCAAAAAGCTGGCTGCTGCATCTGCTTCAATTGCTTCAGCTAAAATACGAAGAGGGGGGGAAGGGGGGGGAGAAACCCAAGCAAAAATGTAATCTAATGCAATAGTTGACAGAACAACAAAATGAACAAATACAGTCTGTACATTGCTCACAAACTGTGCAACAATCGGACCCATCATTTAGTAACGTTCTCAGTAACTGGTGTCCATGAAAGGCTTTTTACTGGTTTATGAAGAAAATTAAACCCTGGTGAAAGTTTTTGGATGGAATAAAAAAAAACCCGATAAATAAATCATCATCACCTTAATTTAGAACCTATATTTTTGCCCCAGGAATATTTTTTAGAATAGGGATAAAGCTAATAAAATCCTATCTAATAAGGTTTTTTTTTTAAAATAAAAGAATTAGTTAATAATTTCATGATACCCATAGTAATCCGAGCTTTCTGGTTTTCCTTAAGGCTAGTATGAAATTATATAGATGGCATGTAATCTTTACCATATACAAAGTAAAAAATCTTTACTGTTCTTATGATGTGACTCTCCATAATTCCAGATGTGATTGGTGACTAATAAGACTAGGTGAAAAGACAAACACACAGTGGGGAGGGGGGGGGAACTTACAACTTTCATCCTCTTGATAAAACTGCTTCTCTGCTCCAGAGATGCTGTCTGCATTTCTGTCTGGACTGCTTCGTTCAGATGAGGAAGCCGTCTCCTCCTGCCGGAGCTGCAGAATAGAGACCCTGGTTTCACAGGAGATAGGACTCGCAGCTCCTCCTTCCGAGACAAGATTGTTAGACTCCATTTCACAGGAACCAAATCCATCCGTAGGATAATTGTTAACCTGGCTGTACTGTGCAATTTCAGCATCCTCCGTAGTTGTACTTGGAATGCTTTTCGCTGTTTCACCCATAGCTATTTTCTCTGTGGTAACATCAGGCTGTGGGGGTGGCACTATCAGGAACAGTTTGGGTTTCTTTGAAACAGGCGGCGGCTTCTTGTTTGGCAATATATCCTGAGGCTTGCTGAGAAATCCAGATTGTTCCTGAAGGGATGAACATGCAAGATTACTACGAGTGTCTTGGATCTGTACCAAAGCTTCTCCAGCTTTGTCTGGTTGTGACTCTCTGGCAAATGAGTTAATTATGCTTATTGCGTTTCTGGGCATTTGAGCACTGATAGCTTCAGACCTTCTGCTATTTGGGTAACAAACAGAAGCTCTCTGGGCTTCACCCCCAACTGCATCCAGCATGTCACTGTATCCTCCTGACAA
Source organism: Pseudoxenodon macrops (assembly GCA_032467955.1). Classification (NCBI taxonomy): domain Eukaryota; kingdom Metazoa; phylum Chordata; class Lepidosauria; order Squamata; family Pseudoxenodontidae; genus Pseudoxenodon; species Pseudoxenodon macrops. The sequence continues at coordinate 85,389 of JANHFT010005373.1, read as the reverse complement.
ACGTGATTTGAAAGGCAACTCGGCAGAAAAAGAATCCTGGTTTTTCCCCTGCTTTGGACTTGCTTTGGAAGCAGACTCGTCTGACTGCTCGACCTCTGACCTCATAGCTTTCTTCACTGACCTCAGCTGTACCATCTGGAGAGCTTCGGTAGTTATTAGTGGCATCGCAGGCCGCGGGACATCATCCTTATTTAAGGGCCGTTTCGCATTGTGGCAAGGACCTTCCAGATTACGTTTCTTGAAAGAGTATGGCACAGGTTTATGGCCATCTCTCAGGAACTTGGGATCCAAAGGTGGGGCTGGGGGAGGAACTGAAGTTGGAAAAGTGGGTGGGAGGTAATGAGAAGAATCAGGAAGCAATGAAGAATGATTTGAAGTGCCTTGATTTTTAAACCAGCCAATATTCTGAGGAGGAGACGTGTTTGTGACAACATCTGGGGGAGGAGGTGGAAAACCTGGTGATTCAGGTGACTGGGGAAGATCAGTAACATCTGTTAGGGGAGGTGGTGGGGGAGGAAGTAGAAGATCATTGGAATCTGAAGACAGTAGTGGAGTTGATGTAACTGGAGGGAAGCACAGGGTAGGGTCAGGTTTCCTCATAGTTCCTTCAGCAGATGTGTTTGATGACAGAGAGGTGGAAGAGGAAGACACTGAAACGGAAGACAGTAGACTTGATTTTCTTTCAGGCACTCTAGGCTTCATCTTGGACTTTGCATTTCCTGTTGACATGGACTTTAGAATGACCGGCACTGGTGTAAGTGCTGTGGGTGTGTTGGATTGGCTAGAATACCCACTAGATGGGGATGTAACTCGCTGCGATTTTTCTGGAGAAATAGCTTTTGTTTTGGCCACTCCAGAGGGCACTTGTGGTATAGAAGCCCTTGACCCATCACTAAGATGACTAACATTATAGTCAATTAACTTTGGTACAGTATTAGAGGAATGGATTGTTGTGGATTTTAAATGGTCGTCTGGAATCCCAGGATAATCACTGTAGTAACACCACTGGTCAGTGTATTCTGATTTGATGCTACTTGTGTCACTCTGGGCTGGGGTGACTGCACAGATGGAATACATGTTTAGTCCTGTGGCAGACATCATGCTGCTACTGGCACTCACAGTGCTCTGGCTACGAGACCGCAGCATCCAAGGATCATCATAATCGCTGCAGGGACTTTGCGATGGTGAGCTGCCATTTTTGCACTGGAGGTTCAGTTGCAAGGAATGTTGAAGGCTAGCTATCAACTTATCATCCAGTACTTGTCCACTGGACGTAGGTTTATTCTTGGGGATCCTTCGAAGAGAATCTGTTCTGGATGGTGGGAGCGGTGGTTTTTTTGCCTTTTTAAAAGAGATGCTACGGGTGAGTGACTTGTCATTGGAACTTGCAAAATCTTCCAGAGATTTCTTCTCGGTTCCAGCAAACACATTAATGACACTATGCCTGGGATTTGCAAAGCCATTTTCACTGCAGCTTTTAACAGACTGGACATCTGAATCCACATGCATAGAAGGGTAACAAACATCACTGTCCACAGAATATAAAGAGTGTGAGTCTTCTTTGGCTAAGACTCTCTCAAGGGTGTCAGAGCTGGAGCAACCTGGAATGGCATGTTTTGACATGTGTAAAGGGCTGGTGTCGTTTCCACAATGTTTCAATCCACAGTGCTTTGCGTTTTGTTTAACTTTGTCCTTTATGTTGTCTACAGTGTAACTTGATTCACTTCTACCGTTGATGTCCTGAGAATGGCTTGACAAATGGTGATTGTTCCTAAAATTATAGGTCACACTTTGGGGGATACTTTCTGTAGTTCCTGTATCACAAAAGGATACAAACACCATTACCCCGTTGGATGAAATAGTGGTGTCTGAGGAATGTGAGTGATGTGTTGAGCTGGTGTCACTCCAGGTGCCATTAGAAGAATGACGTCGCTCTTTTGTATTTATTGTACCACTGCCAACAAGATTGTCTCTAGGCTTTAGATACAAAGAAGAGTTCATCATTTTCCTATCTATTGTCTCGGAATTCTCTGCTGGGTTGTTATTCATAACATCTGAAGAGGATGACAGGGAAGCATTTGGTGTGATGATGGTAGCATATGCAACATGTGGAGAGGTCATACATGCTGTGCCTTCTGTTTTTCCATTCTCAGAGTTTAATTCTTGAGATTTTGGCCTCTGTAGCCCATTTATCCTACAGCCATTTCTCATATCATCCATTCTTTCATTCCCTTGCCACATACCTACATGGTGTAACAAAGGTCCACTTTCTGTTGACTTGGAGACGCTATGCCTACGTTCAAGTAACTGTAGGGACACTCTTGCTGCAGACCGAGGTAGACTGTGAAAGCCCAGGTCATTATTTAGGCGAGAAGCAGACATGACTCCAGCAGAATCACTCATCACAGACATGTTTCCAGAAGAACTGGAAAGCTGTGACATCTGGGCTGCAATTCCTTGACCTTTTTGTGCACGTATTCGTCTAACTGAAGGTGGCACCACTTTAACTTCTTCTGTCTGACAGCTGGAGTCTTTGGTGCCACATTGCTGCATAGAAGACTGACAGCTCTCAAGTCTTCCTAGTGTAGAATAATGATCAGGGACACACAACGAATGGCCCCGGATGTCATATTTGCCATTGCCAACTGTAGATATTAAAACAAAACTGTTAGAAAAACAAATATACAGCATTGTTATAATTGCATTTAAAATGTGTTCATTAATAAAAAGTTTACATAGAACTCACATTTACTTTTTACCATACAGGTTCCAATATGTTCAGATATTCCTAATGAAAGACTCTTAGCATGTTTATATTTGCACTATATATTGCAGATGTGATATATTAGGATTTTTTAAAAAGTTGAAAATAGATGAAAACGCACAAAGACAACCAAAAGGTGGCTAGTAGGTTCTTTGTGTGCTTCAGTTCAAATATATTTTGAATCATATCAGCTGGCACTGTTGCTGAATCCAGCCCACAGCCACTCCTTTGTGCCATGCCATGGGGGTCAATAATTCCTTTTTAACATCTACATGAAGCCGCTGAATGAGATCACACACCACCGGGGGTTGAAGTATCATCAGTATGCTAATGATACTCAACTTTTATCATGGAGTATCCAAGTATGCTGGTAATCCAAGTGATGCCCTCTCACAGTACCTGGAGGCAGTGGGGTGCCCTGTATGAGGGACACCAGACTTTGACTGAACCCTGGCAAGACTGAATGGTTTTGGGTGCATGGAGCTTCAAGATCTGGGACTTTAACTACCTTTAAAGTCCTGCATGGCATGAGCCCAGGTTACAGGAGGAACCTTCTCACCTCTATGGAACTGGCCAGCCTTGGCAGAAGAGGCAGGCTTCGCGGCCCATCAGTCAAGGAATTTCGGCTGGCAGGGTGCAGGAGGAGGCCTTTCTCTGTCATGGTTCCTGCTCTTTGGAACATCTTAACCCCTAAAGTGAAATTGGCTTCCACCTTCTGAACTTCGGTAAGGGCCTGAAGATCTGCCTCTGCTAGAAGGCTTGGAGCCCAAGTGGGTAAGCCCACGTTTCACACTGGAAGGGGGTTGATAAATTAAGAGGCAATCTCACCATCACCACCAACGCATCCTGCTTCCTCTTTCCCTATCTTTTAGCTCTAAGTTTATCTTTGACTGTAATAACATTTTTATCATTTTAGAAATGTTTATCTTTTATGGTTTTAATGCTCTTAATGCTGTGAGCAGCCCAGAGTTGCTTCGAAATGAGACATGTGGCAAATAAATAAATAAAATAAATAAATAAATATTCCACTCATTCCTCAAACTGTTTTCATTTACAGATTCCATTTGAACATTTCTATAGAATTTTCCATAGTAAAAGCTGTCTGACGATAGGAATGTAGTATGAAAAACTTGAGGAAAGAAGGCGTTGTCTGCCGAGGCGAGCGGACGGTCTCCGGAGAGCTCCCAGAGACCGTCGGAACCTCTGCCCAACCGGGGGTACGTAGCGGACCCTGAGCTGCCCTGGAGGGGCGGCGAAGTACGGGGGCACCTTGCTGCAGGAAGGGGAAAAAAGGCAATTTCCCCCGAAATGCAGCTTGCAGCCTCAACCCGGCGGCGGAGGAGGCGGGGCACCCCGCCCAAAGC
>JANHFT010005373.1:55178-66886 GCA_032467955.1 Pseudoxenodon macrops | reverse complement strand
GGAAGTGACTTCGATTTGCCTGCTGGGCCGTTTTAAACCTCCGGAGACCTCCGGAGGACAAAAAACGGCCCTATGGACAAACCAGAAGTCACTTCTGGTTTGCCCGTTGGGTCATTCTTTACCCTCTGTAGGCTTCAGGGAAGTGTCCTGAAGCCTCTGGAGGGTGAAAAACAGCTGAAAACCAAGGCTGAAAATTAGGTGGCCAGTGCGCGCAAGCGCGCTGCAGCTGACACGGCAGCGCCTCGCATACCCTCAGAAATGGCTCTGCGTGCCACCTGTGGCACACCATCACTGCTATATATTAATAGGTTTTTTTTCTTGATATAGATTTCCAAGTGCATCCGTCATACATAGTCTTATCAAAGAAAGGATGATGTTGTCGCACATAGAACTATATTTTAATTGGGGATCTATATAAATCAAAATTTCTCTGATGCAAAGTTCATTACATAATGCAGTCATATCAATAAATGTAACTTATATATCAAAGTCCTATTTAATCTTTGTACAATGGTGTTTTAAAGTTTATGAATTCTTTTGAATTTTCAATAATCCTGCATAAATATAACCTAAAATGTGATCTACTCTCCAAACAAGTTCTAAAACTACCGGTAAATAAAGAGATGTCATATTGACATTCAAAAGAGTTCACACACTTTTAAGCAATGCTGTGTTCTTTTTCAGAATGTAAAGCTACTAATTTAAACAAAAAACTATTCCAGGAAACACCAAAATTTTGACTATTTTAAAAGCTTTGGAAAAACCTAAACGTTAATCAGTCATGAATCCAGCTGGTTGGTCTTCTTCTGCTGCTTCTTCATTCATTATCACAGAATTGAAAGATTATCTTTAAGGGGGAATAAATTGATGGAGGATGTGTCTATCAAAGACTATTAGTCTTAAAATTTAATCAGGACAGCAAGTTTTCCACTGAAAGGTGGTAGTATGCTTCAAAATAATTGCAGGGGGGACAATGATAGAAGACAGTATCCATCTTCTGGTGTAAACATTCTACAGTTGACAATGTGAAATATAATTATGGATTAGGATCAGAGGTGGGTTCCTACTAGTTCGGACCGGTTCTACTGATTTTTTTTTTAATTTATGTTTTTTTTTCCTTCTGTGCATGCACAGAACCCAAGTTTCTGGCACTGCGCATGTGTCGCCATCTTGTTTTCAGGGGTTTTTTTGGAATTTTTTGGAATTTTTTCTACTTTGTATGCGCGCACCCACACAGCGTGGGGGGCAGCGAATCAGCGGTGAGGTAAATTAGAACCCACCCCTGATTAGGATGAGCATTGAGTTAATCTAGCAGAATTATTGTTCCTATCACTATCCCCAACATTTTTCTTAGAAATTTCCAATTTAGAAAATATTTAAGCAACAGCTTTCTGATTACCTTTTCGTTTTTGAAATCTACTATTACATCACAAGAACTATATAAAACATCAATAAAATCCATTTTTCCTGTTACCCTTACACTGTAAAAATTCAGCTATTTGTGCTAGAATTCTTAGATTTGGATAAACAGCCTTTTGATGGTCAGAAGCCAGGTTGAACCTTGGTTGACTAAGGATGTCACTTTTTATGTGTGTGTGTGTTTCTATATCTGTCTGTCTGTCTGTCTGTCTGTCTGTCTGTCTATCTATCTATCTAATCTATCGTCTATATTTATAAAAAATGAGCCATTCAAGTCTCAAAACAAGATACGAATATTTTGAGTTCTTGCAATCACATTCAGAGAAGGATTCAAGGATTGCCAAAAAGGAGATTTGGAAGCTGCATAAGGTCCTTCTGTAAGATGTATGAATTAGCAAGACCCTAAGAGTTTGTCACTGTTCATTCTTACGTGAAAGGTTTTAAGAAAGTTTTGAACTTAAATTAGTTTGAAAATTCAATTTTATGACAAAATATAAAACACTTTCTGAAAGTTAGTATCTTTCCACAACGTCCATTTAGAAAACAGGGGGGAAAAACAGGACAGCAAAAATAAAGGTTCAAATTTGCCAATAAATTAAATAATATTTTAAAAAGGAATAGAGAATTTAGTGTTACTGCAGTGTTTTCCCTGTGACATGAAATAAAGCAGCAGGAGTAATTTTTAAAATAGAGCACTGTTAAGAAGAGGATACTCTAATGTGACAACAGCATCAGGCTGCGGATATTACAGCTGGATGATGGAGGGGGCTTGATACCTTGATCGTCCATGACATCAAACAACAGCAGGCACTTAAGCAAGACTGAGGGAGGCAGTCTAACAGACTAGACTGTTGGGTGAGAGAGAGAAAAAGAAAGCAAATGAGTGACGAAGAGAAAATAATGAAAACACACAGACATAAAAAAGATACAATAGACACAGTATGCACATCACAGTACAAATAATTAAAAAAAACAGGGAGAAATTATTATAAGCAAACACACCTTTTCCACAGAACATATATATTGAATGCAAGAGAGGAACAGAAAAAGGAATATTACTTGGATCAACCAATTCAGTGTGTTTACAAGTGGGAACTGTACTTAAATTAGCATCATCAAATCTTAACATGACAAACACCTCAACCTGTGCCAGGGATTACTTGTCTGTGCATAATGATAAAGCAAGAACTAAGTCAAAATAATATACAACTATGCCTATATCAGGTCAAAGAAATTATCTATGTAGCCCATATTATCTTCTCTGACAACCAGAAAAGGGTCTTTCAAACCGCCCATTCCTGAACTATTGGGGGCTCTGTATCTCTGTTTTTCAAAACAATCACAAACATTGGATTAATACAGCAGTCACGTAATTTCACAGATTTCCATTTAAATGTGGTGAAACCATGCACTATATTTATTATTTTAAAATTATATATAAGAATTACAGTATAGATTTGAGTTTCTATGAAAATGGTTGCCATTGTTACATCAACCAGTACATTTCAATCGGCAGCTCTTATCCACCTCCTCAGTGTACAGTATTTGATTATCAAGCCTTTAAGTAGTGTGTGTGTGTGTGTGGGGGGGGGGGGTCCTAGGATCCAGTGGCTTAAAACTAGTGGTCTAATTTCTACCTATTTTGAAGAGGAAATGCATGAAATTGTAGTCTAAACTCTAAAATGGGCATATAAGGTTGGAAAACATGCAGCTATGGGAGTTGAACCACACATCAATGTTTGAAAAGGAAACAATAACTGATACACGGAGAAAGCTGCTAGAATTGGCAAGTTGACTAAAGAAAGGAGGGAGGGAGGGATGAGTCAATGATACATACACCCAGTTTTCTTTCTGTAAAATGAAACCACTCGATATTTTAGCTTACTGTTTTGTGCTAAACCCTCCTGTACTGATTTATAATGTATAAACTAGCATAACAAGTAGGTTACGAGACATATTAATCAGATTTTAAAATGTTATTTATAAGTACTAATGTGCAGGTATACCTTTAATGAAAAATTACCTACAAATAGAAAGCTAACATATTTTCACAGCAAAAATCTTTGCAATGTCTTTGTTAGAAAAAGGACCCACTCTGTTAACTGAAACTTTCAAATTACTACACTGTATGTTACCTTGATGAACAGGTTGCTTACCTGTAATTGGCTCTTTGAAGGGTCATATGTGCATTCACTCAGTCTTTTTTGGGAATTTTCCAAAAGTGAGAAATAGTTTGGCAGGAAAGAAGCTTCACTGTTCATGCTTAAGGTTTCTCTTCTACTTCCCCGATACAATACATTAGCAGGTACAAGAAGCACCAGAATTTATCCAAAATAGTCACTAGGAAGGGGAAGGTGGGTGGGTTGCGTGAATGCACAGATGATCTCTTCAAGACGCAGAGTTACACATAATCAACTCTTTTCCTTCACCGAGGTCTCTAAGTGCTTCTCACATATGGGTAACTAGCAACCTTATCTTCTAGAAACAAGTAGCTTATCATATGAACACCAAAGACAACACATCTTAGCCAAAGGTAACATCTGTTCAGGATCAAACTGCCATGCAATAATGCTTGACAATTATCAGTGGTTGAGAACATGTATAGCTAATGCATTGCCTCTGGTCCTTCTTGAGCATACTGTACTTGGCAACTCTTATTTGTATACTTGGTTACAATTCTACCTGACTACTGCAATGTGTTCTGGTGAGGTTATCTTTGAAAAGTGACCAGAAATTGCTGCTAGTGCAAAATGCTGTAGCTAGACTGCTATGCTGCACTAGCTGACAACTGTCTATCAGACTCTGTTTAAGGTTACTTTCAAAGGTAGATCTGATTATCTAAGGGACTAACTTTCCTATTATGAACCTGACTGGTTACTTCAATAAGAAGAACAGGCCCTTTTGAAGATTCATTGCCAGAAGCTTATCAATGTGGTATGCAGAAGAGAGATTTCTCCTATGTGTCTTTCAGGCCCTGTAGCACTTCCCCAAATTCCCATTCTCCCAGCATTTAGGAAAACGACAAAAACATCTCTTTTATTAATTGAAATGACTGAGGATAATCAAACTGAGAATGAATTAAGATGGGTGTACAGGTAGTCCATGTTTAGCAACCACCTTGTATAGTGTCCATTCTCAGTTATGACTTTGATGAAAATGTAAACTTTCTGGCCAATCCTTCCTTGCATTACTACCTTCATAGGTCTTTAAAGCAAAGGAAACTGAAGTAAGATTATATAAGCACAATTATAGTTTCCAAGCTTCCAGTCCCAATTGTGGTTGCTAAACAAGGATTATCTGTAGTATCAATCAAGATAAAAACTAGATTGGGATTTAGCATGTTCTGGAAAATAATGCATTCTGCCTGAAAAAGCTGTATGTAGCTAGTGACTCTTTCATGGCCCACTGAAGTCTTCAGAACTTCAGCTGGTGGTAGTTTTTAACTGCAGGATTGGCATAATTATATTTACTGCATAAACTGTAGGCTTTTCAAAGTCAATCTAATTTGGGAATACCTGTAAATGCCTCATTTGCAACATGTAGCAGCCATATTGCTGACTGATGTATCCCATTGGACTATATTATTTTGATAGTGAATAATTTACACCAGTGATGGCGAACCTATGGCACGCGTGCCACCATTTCTGTGGGCACACAAGGCGCTGCCCTGTAAGCTCCACGCGCAGCTGGTTTTTGGCCTTGATTTTCGGCCATTTTTCATCCTCCGGAGGCTTCAGGACACTTCCCTGAAGCCTCTGGAGGGTGAAAAACAGTCCAACAAGCAAACCGGAAGTCCATTCCCAAACTTCTGGTTTGCCCGTTGGGCCGTTTTTCACCCTCTGGAGGCTTCAGGAAAGCCTCCCGAACCCTCTGGAGGGCAAAAAATGGCCCAATGGGGGGGAGGCGCACATGCGCAGTGCACTATATATATATATAGTATATATATATGAGAGAGAGAGAGAGAGAGAGATAGGTAGGTAGGTAGGTAGGTAGGTAGGTAGGTAGATAGATAGATAGATAGATAGATATACAGACAGACAGACAGACAGACAGACAGACAGACAGACAGACAGATATACAATATTGCATGATGGCATCAATACTCTAGAATTCCTTCCTTCTCTCTGCATGGACAGCTTCTTCTTTACTACTTTTTAAAGAAACATCTCAAAATATATTTTTACTCATTAGATTTTCTTTTAACGAAGTCATCCCTATTTGAGAGTACATGACATATAAATGAACTAATTAAATGCTGCATAAGGGACAGGTGTTACAAAGATATGAGGTTATCAATTCATTGTGGCACAAATAATTCAAACAAGTAATAGAATAAAGAAAACAATCACATTGTATTTACACCATACATATCAAAGTACAAACAAGGGAAAGCTAATAAAGGAGTGGTCCTGTCATTTATGGTACGTTCTATGGGACCATTTGATCACTACAAAAGCAGGGTATTTACAAGGGAACAATAGTTCTTTCTATTTGTTCATAAAAGCAGCAAAACCTAACCTTGCCAGATTTTAAATCAGAGCCTTTGTTTGAAATAGTACCTGAGTGCTCCCCCCCCCCCGCAAATTAAACTATTCTAAAGAACTCAAACAAGATGCTTTTGGGACAGAACATTTTAAAAACTGGTTTATCATTTTCAAATATGGAACATAACATATCTCGTGCGTTTGTTTAACTTTTCTGCAATATTTTCATTTGTTTTTTTTAGACTCTGCTGTCTCACCTTCTGTTCAATTTCTTCATAATCATCTTGGTAACTTCCATAGATTGTGTTGGATGAAGATGAAAATGTTGGACCCTGGGAATAGTACTGAGAACTTCTACAGCCATCTCTCCTAAGTTTGTCACATTCTGTAAGTGGTGGGGGAAATATAAGAAAAAGATACCATTAACTTATTGATTTACACATAATTTTCAAACAAGAAGTACAAGTAGATCCAAGGAAGACTTACTCATCTGTAACTAGTTTTATCCTCTTTAATAGTTGAAAAGAAGAAAATGTGGCTAAGTGATGTGGCAATGTCAAGCAATAGAAGAACATTTGAAGAAAATCACAAAGTATCCAAATCTGAAAACTGAAGTTGAAAGTTTATGGCATTACCCAGTGGTGGTATTTAGCAGGTTCTTTCTGGATCGTGCGAACTGGTAGCGGCAACTGTGGGAGGCTCTGCCCACCCGCCCTGATGTAACGTGCGACCACTGTGCATACGCATACCAACATTTGTGAACCAGTAGGGAAGGTAAGTGAATCCCACCTCTGGCATAAACTGGTAGTCCCAGGCCATAAACTGGCTATGGTGGTACCATACCCAAAAATCCCTAGATGGCACTTAGAAAATCTACTCATTGATAATAGTTCCATCTGTCAATTACAATAGGCCACACTGCTTGGATTCGCTCATGTTATGCTAATACATTATAGTTTAAATTTTTATTACAAAACACACAGTGCCTGAATGTAGATGAAATTTAAGATGCCTATGAAAATGAAATCATGTAGCTCTTTAAAGATCTATGGAATCATTCAAAAGAAGTAGAAATGTCTCCTATTGTTATCAGAGCTACATTGTTGATTCAGAACTAAAATATAGCAGTCACGAACGCTTCTGACCATGATCAAATCAGGTTCTGACCAAAACATTCACAATTTTTTTTCACAACCGATTTTTCCTTCTGCGCCATTTTTTTGTAAGAACCAAATTTCCAAAATTAGGTCCAGGTCACGACCAAATCAGTTTGCGATCAAAGTTATGGAACAAATTATGGTCGTGACCAGAGGTTCTACTGTATCTGCAAAGTTTGTCACAATGCACTTTTTGTACATGTGTTGCAACATCTTATTAAAATCTTAGAGGGGAAAAATTTATAGCACAAAAAAAAGCTCCTAATTCCCACATATTATTTATCAATGATGATTAAAAACAAGAAAATATTTTTCTTTCTCTCTCACTCTCTCTTTCAACACACACACACACAATTCCAACCCAATCAAATTTGGGATTTTTCTAATCTCAGTTTATTCATGAACTCTTATCTGGTTTGTCTATTCTTTCACAAAAGCAGCCAAGCAAGCATGTTTTAAAGAAAAGCAAATTCAAATATGCTTTAAGTCAATTCCTTGAAACATAAAACTGTTTTGATGGAGACCAGCAACTGAATTCCATCTGAGAAAGATGTTAATTGCAATCTTCTGAACAGAGTAGAATGGCAAGCTTTGCAATTAAATTAAAGGTGCAGGATTATGCCAGATAACCAAGCTTGACTGTTTTCTCATCATCTCCTGAATTCATCATGTTACATACGGTAGTTACTTATCTCACTTAAATAATGCAGGAAACTCAAAACTTCTAGCAAATGGATCCTGGCTTTGTTAACAAAGAACATATTGCAGGCAGCAAAGAATACATTGGCAGAATCTTTTATTACATAGATTATGAAGATTATGCAGTTCTGAAAGCCACCTACAGAACTGCAAATGCTGCTTTTTTTAAAAAAACACCTTTTTCTGGTATAATTGTTGTTTGTCCCAATTCAGTCTTTTTCAAAGAATGTTTGTTCACTTGGCAAAATGCTGAAGTCTGGTTTTGCATGTAGACTAAGAAGCCTCAATATATGTAGCACATCAGCCAAAGTATCCATTTCTTCCTATTTTTATGCATCTGGAATTATGTGGAGTGTTTAGTATCTGTTCAGCTGGGTTATAGAATTTATTGTGATACTGAGATGTTGTTGTAACATTGCGATATTTAATTCCTGGTAGCCACCCAGACTCATGATGTTGAGATGATGAATATAAATATAAATAAATAAATAAGCTAGAAAAGTTAGTCATTTTCCTTTTAGCTGGATGGGATAAGTCTATGTGATAAAGTCTTGAAAATGTGGTTACATAGTTTACGTATCATAATGCGTGACTCCAAGTCTCCATGTAAGCATAGTATACGCGGTACCACATTTATACAACACTGAGAACTTTTGCTTTAATAGCACAAACCACAGTACAAATCACAAACTCGATCCTCTGAATCTTCATAACATTTTAATGCTGATTTTTCACTGAATAGGATTCTGATAATATTTCCTTTTAATTATGGTTGTCTATTTTTATAACAGAGCTACAAGTCAGAAAAGCTTTGTTTTATAATACTTCAAATATCATGTTTTTGAGGAAGAAGCTGTTTCACTTCTCAAGCATGGAACGCTTCCAACAACAGGTACTGCACAAAGCTTAAAATGCTTGAGAGAGTTCATTATTCTTCTATGGACGTAGAGTCCAGGGATACAATGCTAGACTACCACTCCTACCTTCTAGATTACAGTATTTACAGTATTTTTAATAGCCAATATATTTAGGAATTCTCCATTAAATCTATAGAGAATATTTTTAGTAATCTGAGCACAAGCAATTAATTTATCAATTAGTGCTGAAGTACGCGTGATCATTTTATTTTTCTACAATAAAATAAAAATAAACTTCTTAAAGTTTAACTTACAGTTAAATGATTAAAGCAAGAGAAATCTTTGTAGTAGAATGGACTACTTGAGTTCTGTGTAAAAGTATCTTCAAGTAATCAGTAAGCCCCAGTGGCAATGACAAATCCATGTTGTTTCTTGATAGCAATATAACAGTAATGTGTCATACCTTCCCCCTAGGATATTTGTTTTTCAAATTCTCATATTTCACAGTGCTGAGATTTCAGTTCTTGATGATATCCTGTCTATGCCCCAACCTTGCTTAGGTGTTTCAAGATTTGCCATGAATGACTTCCGGTTTGATGTCATGGCAAGATCGGACATGAGGAGCAGGACTCCTGTTGAATCCTCCTCGTTGGATGACCCCCCCAAGGGGCTAAAGTTACCCTGTAGGGCTGACGAAGAAAGGAAGAGCACTCTGCAGGTCACAGATAGTGGTGGCTCTCCAGCTGTACCCAGATTCCCTCTCATCCAACGACTGGGGCAGCTGAAGAAACAAGGAATGTGCTGGAGCGGTGTAAATGAGCAGTGTTAGGAACTGTGTGAGGTGATTATGTTTTTACCTAGAACCTAACTCCAAAGAAAATAAACCCTGGAAAAGAGACTCTTTGAAATGCTTGTTTAAGCGGCAAATAATTAGAGAGAAAAATTACAGATCCAAAAGAAAAGAAACTAAAGGGAGAGCATAAAATCTTTAAAATATAGAAAGATTGGTGTTTCAAACTTTATTGGCAATATTTTGTAAGGCATTTTAAAATGCTGGAATTATTTGTCTGAATATTGATTGTTTGCAAAAACTGAAATAAATATTTGCTAATTTTTATGCAATGTTAAAATTTAAACTGAAGGCATTATCTACTGGTTTTTAATGGAATATATAGTATACTAAACTCCTACAACCTTGTACTGAAGTACTGATAAGACAAAAGAAAAAAAGTGGAAATAAATAACATCTGTCTGTACATCTGTCTACTTCATTGTTATTGGAGGTTTAACTGTGAGATTATGGAAGACATCTAAAGAAAGCGACTTTTAAATGACAGGATCTATGACTGAACTTACAGAGTGGACTTAAGGAGACATTTGGAAATCTTCCTGGATTACCTGGAACTAATTGATTAACTGTGGGACACAAAGAACTATAACTATTGCATTTCTCTGAGTAGCAATGCTAGGATTGAGTAAATGGTTTCTAAGCTGGCTTTCTGAGTTCATAGACAATTGAGACATTGGGATGGTGAGAGACTACTGACAGGCTATTGAGAAATATTTGAACCTAGCAAAATAAGACAAGATCTTGCATCAGGGGGAGATGAGTGGATTTCAAAAAGAAATGGTGTTGATGCTTCAAAGTACTTACGATATGTTGATAAATAACCACAGGGAGATAAAAGACTTAATGTATGACATTGTGGAGAAATTAGAACATGTTCAACAAGAGACAATGAATAAAGATCATAAAACAAAGGAAATAGAGAGGTAATAGAAAGACCAGCAGAAAAGACAGAAGAGATAAATCAATGAATAAAACAAGAAGAGAAGAAGGAGAAGACAATAAAGACATATGAATCAAATAAAGGACAATATATATTAAGAGAGCAAAAAATGGGATTGGATAAAAAGAAATATAGTTCTAAAGAGAAGATAGGGGCTTGAGCAGAACCTCCAGAGGTACAACAGCAAGAGATAGTAGAGATGGAAGAAATATTTGGGCTAAATAGGAAAGATGTAGATAGAGATAAAGACCCAAGGGAGGAATTTGGGAGGCAAGTCAAAAAATGAATAAGAATTGAAATACTAAAGAGGGCAAGAGATGATGGTTAGAAAGGGAATGCTGTTTAATATAAGATTAGATTTATTGAGAGCTAGAATAGAGATAGAAACAAGATCAAGGGAGAATATTATTATACATATTTTTATATAATATACTAAAAGCAATAGTTAGATGTAAAGATTAGATGTTGAAAGATGGTATCACTATGTACATTTAAATAATATTGCGATTGTTATTAGAATGGCACACAAAAACACTGAACAACTAAACAATGAAGGAACACACTCAAATACAAATAAGTATAATAATACCACAATTACATAAGTATGATTAATGTAACAAATATTACTATTACTATTTGTATTTAAATGAATGATACCCAGATCCCTCACTGTTCATATAATAATATTGATGTATATCCAAAATAAATTAAAAAATTGCCATGAACACTTACGTGCTGCCATATGCCAACTTTTCCTCAAGTTAAGGGTTTAGCCCACTGTTAAAAGCAATTTCCTGTTCTTCAACTCCTTTCCACTGAGCAAAGCAGAAAAAGGAAGAAAATACCAGGAATAGGGAAAGAAATGGCCTTGCAATATGCCCCACGTTTTGGATCCATACAGATATTCCACTAGGAAAAGTAGCTAATCATCTCCTCTTTCTTATATACTTTTTATCATTACATTACAAGTAATGAACACATGAAACTGGCTAATTCTAAATTAATCTGTTTCAGAATTAAAGTCTGACCATCTTTTCAACAAGTGTCCCCCAAACGGGAATGGTGGCAACGTATTGGTAGTTATTGAAAATCATTGAGTCCTAATGTGAGGATATACCATATTTTTCGGACTATAAGATACACTGGTGTATAGGATGCACCAAGATTTCAAAGAGGTAAGAAAAGAAAAAAAAGGTTTTGTCCTCTCTGGCCCCAGGAGCACGTTTTTCACCCATTATTGCAAAAAAAGGGTTTGAGAGGCCTGCAGACTGCTTGTGTGGTCTGGGGGAAAACAAAAACGCC
>JANHFT010005373.1:33623-43863 GCA_032467955.1 Pseudoxenodon macrops | reverse complement strand
TTTTATAAAAATTATGTAGACATAAAGGTATAATTATGTACTCTGACAACAGATGCTGTAAATTGTTTAAAAAAAATAATTTGTAAAAAAAAAGAATAAGGTATTTATAACTAGTGTAGTGTAATGTAGTATAATTATATTATATAATAGAGTAAGATACTAGTATTTGTGAAGATCTTCTGTATGGCCAATTCACATTGATGAAACAAAGGGAAGGTATTGGGAGGGGGGATGTACACTGAGGAATGAAAATACTCCTTCACCAGAACTTCTGTAATATGAAAAAGGACAGAAATAATTTAGTCCAATATTCACCATTTAACTCTATGCAGAACAGTATACTTCCCTGAAAATGTCAAAGATAGTCTCATATCCATCCTCACCTATATGATACACACAGAATACAAAAAGTAAATGCATTATGTACCAAATTTATAACAACTTAGTAAAATACTCATAGTTCTATAGAATTATTTTGAGGTGTGTGATGTTGATATGTAAACTTATGCCTCAGGATTCAAAATTATAGCTTCCATAAATCAAAACATGCATACCAAATTCAGAAATTATGGGACATATAATCCCAAAACCATGGTTACAACACTTTTATACTATGACTCATCACAGAGTGTTTTACAGGAATTCAACTTCAAAGAATAAATTATGGAATTGTCACAAACGTTATCTTCCAAAACCAAAATCCATGGCCTGTTTCAAAATTTTAATTCTATATTTAAATCTGAAAGTTTGTTCCAATGTGTTCTGTAAGCATTACAACAAATAACTTCATAAATCACCAATATTTAAAAAGAAGTACACAATATACATAAAATATGTTAATGAAATACTTCGTAATATAGCCAACAAATTAGCATGCAGGTCAGCAGCAGACAGAACAGCTACATATATTTCTACTGTAATCTACTATAAGGTCAAGGAAGACATGGCCTTAAAAAAAGAAAATGAGATTAAAGTGTAAACAGTCAATATTACAATCAATACAAATAAATTAGAAACCCCCTCAGGAAATCTCAACCAATAGGAGCTCCAGATTGTAAGCTTATCATGTGTCTATACAAAAAACCTTGGTCTACACTGTATCTACATTCAGAACATCTGAACAACAAAGATTTGAAGTCCTCAACTCCTTAATGTGTATCTAGGAACTTCATTCTGTACCACCAGTATGCATCTATAAAAGGGAATGCTATCTATCTATCAGATTTGGAGGCCACCCATCTCCCTCCATAGACTATATCTGACTATAGGCAGTGGTTTTTTTTGCAAAAAATATAAAAGAGAAAGTCAAATATCAGAATTTTAAATAGCACTCAAAATTATTTTGAAGAAATTGATGCAGACAAAACAAATATGACATATGTACAAAATTTCCAAATTTGTTGAAAAAAATATTGTTTTTACATAGCTCCTTCTACAAAGACACGGAATGTATTCTGAACTAAAACATTAATAAATAATGTACTGTATCTTTGAAGAGATAGAAAAAAGTGCTGCATAAAAGTCTTTATTTTTCAGTGCAATAAATTCTTGCAGGTTTAAATAGCAACAAGTCAGTTCTGCTTCTAGTTACCCATAGATAGCTCAATGCCACTTCTGAATTTGCTTAATTATTTAAATATAATACTGTGGGTTACCATCTGCTCAGTACTCTGCTTATTTACTCAGTCCTTCGTTGCAAACTTCCTGACACTTATTTAGTACATTTACTTTAGCTGAATGCACAGTCTAAGAGGTACCAACTTTTACACAGAACTGTTATCTCAATCATTAACCTAGAGTTGGCAGCTAAAAATGAAAATTAACTGTTTTCTATGGCTCTAAGCAAGCTTGTTCTGGAACTGAAAGATAGCAATGTAAATCACTTACACTGCCAAGAACAAATCAGCTAAGGCGCTCAA
Source organism: Pseudoxenodon macrops (assembly GCA_032467955.1). Classification (NCBI taxonomy): domain Eukaryota; kingdom Metazoa; phylum Chordata; class Lepidosauria; order Squamata; family Pseudoxenodontidae; genus Pseudoxenodon; species Pseudoxenodon macrops. Next base: position 41,944 of record JANHFT010005373.1, on the reverse strand, counting down.
GAAATTTTTAAAAAGAGTTTGGTCATTTTAAAAATGGTTAAGTCTTGACAATCAAAACTAAATATATTAGATCAGATCCATCTTTTGGTCAACTGATTTATCTTTTCCTTGAAAACACTATTTGAAAATTGGTCATTTTCTAATTTAACAAAATGGCCTCCCTCATAATACATCTGTTTTAATGGCACTATTAATCCTGTCACAGGCCATTTCCAGAATAGAACATCATCACCCTAATTCCAGTAAACTAAGTCAGAAGAGCCAGCTTGATGTAGTGATTAAGGCAGGGGTCCTCAAACGTTTTAAACAGGGGGCCAATTCACAGTCCCTCAGACTGTTGGTGGCCCGAACCAGCTGGGTGGGAGTGGCTAGGTGGTCATGTGACTGGGTGTGCATAGCTAGGTCATGTGACTAGGTGGGCATGGACAATTTAATAGACCATTAAACAATGCACACTAATTAAACTAAGTTTAACTTACAATTTGTTTTACTGCTGGGGATGTTTTATTTGCTTTTGTCTGCATTGACTTTTCTTTTTATTAGCTCATTTTTTCAGTTGTTTAGTGGTCCACTTCAGAAAACTCAGTTTTGCAGCAATTCTTCGGTTTTTGGCCCAAAACAGGCCATTTGTGGTCTCCTGGGGCATCTGTGTGCCCCGTTTTTTACCTTCCCCTCCTCCAGAAGCATTCTGCAGCCAAAAACAGGCAAAAGCAGCCACTTTTTGGCCAAAAACAAGCAATTTTCGCCCATTTTTTGGTCTCCTGGGGTGTCTGTACACACTGTTTTTCAGCTCCCCCGCCTCCAGAACGTCTCTGCAGGCCAAAATTGTTGGCCTTACCTTTCAGTTCCAGCCCACAAGGCTCGCTAAAGTAAGTCCTGAGCTCAGCCAAAGGGTAGACGGGGCGATGTGGGCAGGGCAGCCTCATGGTCCTGCGCGGGCTGGATTAATGGCTTTGGCAGGCCGTTTGAGGCCCGCTGGCCATAGTTTGAGGACCCATGGATTAAGGTTTCAAGCTAGGAGACTGGGAGTTCTAATTCTACATTAGACACAAAGTTGGCTGGCCAGTCATTCTCTTTCTAGGAAGCAGGAAATATCTCTGGTGGTCAGTGTTTAAAGTTTTATTAGTCAGATAAAATGAGATTAAATATTCCATGAATATTGTCATATGAGAATGGAAACGATGGCGATCAATGTAATGCTTTTTACAAAGACAGTTATGGAATTTTGCAATATGCGCTATAAAGATGTTTTGCTCAAGAAGAAAGATTTTTAAGGACATTGAAAAGAAGCTAACATATGGGTAACCTGTTATAGTCATTTTTCTGTAACGAAAAAAATCAGAACAGATGGCAGTAATGGGCGAAGCATAATTAGATACTTCCCAAAACAGTACAACAGATTTGCAAAATCTGGAAAAAAAGGTAAAATGCTGCCATCTGTAGGCAACCAATAGTTACTGTTCCTGTTTTCAAACACCACAACCATTTCAAACATAGGTGAAAAAGGGAAGCTATGTAAGTTTTACTGTACACAATATTCTTTTTAAGCTCAGAACAATGTGGCCTATTCCAGGTGTTGCTAGCCTTTATTTTAAAAAGCTGCATTAGTTTGGAGCTGACAGACCACCAGAGCTTAACTCCTGATCACGTGTAAATGTCCATGTTGACTTTCTGTCTCCTAGCCAAGTACTAATTAGATCTAATTAGCTTTTTTTTTAATTCCAGCAGACTAAGCTACTATGTTTTTTCTTCTTCCTTTTTAAAAAACAGAGTTTTGAGAAAATATATGAACAAGAGGGAACATAAAAAAATAATATTGGTATAATATAGATAATCTAAAGGTTTAAACATATCATGAAGATTATAGCTTTTTAAAATATTACTAATTAGTTTTGAATAGCTATGAATATTACATATGTAATAGTTATGAATATTACTTGTACTATAATCACATTAAGTAATTAAGAAAAATTCTTACACTCAAAATATAAAAAGCAACCAAATATAAATCACTGAATGGAATTGTGTACTGTAATGAGTTCATTCCATATTACTAAAATTCTATTTTGATTTAGGAATCTCATAAAATTGAAATGCAGATTTTGCATGGATAGATAAATCTAAATTTTGGAGGACCAGTATTTTCATTAAACTATCCACACTAGCTAGCTCCTTTCCCTAAGCTTTGGCTACTCAGAGCTACTTATTTATTGTAAACTGTTTATTATTAATATTATATACACAGCAATGTGAAATCACAGCTGCCAGCTCTTTAGCTGATATTGGCCTTCATATGCATTGAGTTCTTCTGAAGAACCTAAAATATTGTAATGTTGACCTATATATGTGGGGATCCAAGCAAGTGTGGCCTTTTGTAACTGACAGATGGAAATTTTGTCAATGTTCAGATTTTGTAAGGACTTTTTGGTATGGTATTCAGTGTGCTGCTAACCACTGGGACTATCATCGCTGGCTTATGGCACGATCCTTAAAATTTGATTTTCATTTTGCATTGTTTAGTGGTTCTTGACCTCATCAACACCCAACTAGACTATTGCGACATATTTTATATGGGGCTAACTTTAAAGACCATCAGAAACTTCTGTTAGTACAAAATAGCCAGTGCAATGGCGCCACTGTTCACAGGTGAGCACATATTACACCTGTTTTCCAGGTCCTACATAGATTTCCTATTTGATTCTAGGGGCAATTTACAGTGCTGGTTTGAATCTATGAAGCTCTTCATGGTTCGGTGGTTGCTTACCTGCAGGACCACATCTTCCCACTAGATTTGATGATGTTGGGAGAAAAAGGAACTTGTCTTCTATTTTGGTCCCAGAGCCCAGAAGCATTTTTCAGTGATGGGGACAGCCCTCACTGACTTCAGTCAATAACTCCAGTCAGTGATTTATCTGGTTTATCATTAAAAAGGTTGAAAACGGCATTTTCAGAAGATTCTGAGGCTTGAAGCTATGATGGGGTTTTATTTCTTATCTCTATTTGGTTACATTTTATTGTATATTTGTACTCTAACAAGAGTCTTGTGATTGAGGTTACATAAAAGTTTGATAAACATTTTTCAGTACCAGATTAAAACATTCCTATTTAACTCATCATTTTAATTTGATAAATAGCTTAGTTTGTGATATGTTTCTATGACACCATTTTACATTACAGATAGTCCTTGACTTACAACAATTCATTTAGTGACCATTTGAAGCTACAACGGCATTGAAAAAAGTGACTTAAGACAATTTTTCAAACTTACAAACATTGCAGCATCTCCATGGGCACAAGATCAAAATTCAGACGCTCAGCAAGTAACTCATCTTTATGATGGTTGCAGGTACCGGTGTCTTTGTGCAAGTAATCACATTTTGCGACTTTCTGACAAGCAAAGTCAATGGGGAAGTCAGATTCACTGAACAACTGTGTTCTAACTTAACAACTGCAATGATTCACTTAACAACTGTGACAAGAAAGTCATAGAATGGGGTAAAATCACTTAACAACTGTCTCATTTAGCAACAGAGGTTTTGGGCTCAATTGTGGTCATAAATTGAGGATTATCTGTACTATTGAATGTTACTTTAGTTAGGAATGTTTAGCGGCCATGCACAAATAAATAAGGAAGTGTTTAGAAGAAAATGTCTACCAGTTTGAATATTTATTTTAATTTATAAAATAAACTTTCTACAGAGTCTGATTTTTGATACATCCTGTGTGTATACAGAGATAAATTTTAACTATTGTAAAGGCAGAATTACTTTCCTTGCATTACAAACTTTAAAAACACACAAGCCTGAGCATAATATTAATAAAAATAATTAATTTATGAATTTAGAAAATGTGTGGTAGAGGAAAGACATGAGCTTTATTTTTCAAAGAGGCGAGTACCAATTCCCAGAAACACAGTTACTAAACACATTCTGTTTTGTTTTGTTCTTAAATCTGTTAATATGAGTAACAAAGAGCAGGATGGGTTGTACTTAGGTTGACACAAGCATTTTTCATGGCTCCAATGTTCTGTTCTCTGCAGGTACAATTGCTCTTGAGTTTACTCTGTTCTCATAATGGATTTGTTACAGTGGATTCAGAAAGATCCCCCATATGGTTGATGCATGCAAGAATTAATATGCAATTAATAAAATAATCTTATCATCTGGTTTTGTTCAAGAAGGCAGCTGGTCCATCTATCAGATGCTAATTAGATAAATTAAGATGAGTCACTTTTGTCCTGTGATGAACTAATAGTTTATGGTATCCAATCCTCTTACATCTTCTAATAGGGTGTGCCAGTAGATTAGATAAAAGGAGGTAGCAGATTTCTTAGAAGACAAAAGGCAAAGACAAAATATATTGCAGAAGTTAATTACTTATATAAGTGACTGATGGATCCAGATAGTCTATCTTGTTCTAGAAAGTAATAAAGGAATGTAAAAATTACAATGGGCTAGCCTGATCACGTGAAAATGCCTATTTACCATGGAGACAAGATTTTTTTTTTTATATAAATATAAAAGGCCTGAGGATTTTTTCTGATAACGTTGAATCTGTAATCTATGTATGTATGGAAGAGCTTTTATTTCTTAAAAGACTTTTGCTATCAATCGCCAATCCTCTCTCCTAGGGCAATTTTTGCTATTTTCTTTATTTCCACTGTTCCCAGAAAAGATAATTTCAGTACCACCATTCACTATTTTAAAATAGTTATATTTTTATTATGTTTTAAATATTTCATATATTTTCTTTTCGTTTGCTATTCCTTGTTATATATACAAACAAGAGGAAGAAACAGAATACAAAAGCATTTCATTTAGAAGTAACAATATAATTAGTAGTTTTCCATATTAATTATACTGAATAAGATACAGGAAAACTGGGAAATCCGCATTAAGCTTTTTAGCTGGAGTAGCTGAATTGAACTCTATATTAATCAGTTTTTTTTAAAGTATAGCACAGTGATGGCGAACCTGTGGCCCGCAGAGCCATTTCTGAGGGCATGCGAGGCATTGCCCTGTCAGCTCCAGCGTGCATGCGCACACTGGCCAGTTGATTTTCGGCCTTGATTTTCAGCTGTTTTTTGCCCTCCGGAGGCTTCCGCAGTTTTCAGGGATCCCTCCAGAGGGCGGAAAACAACCCATCGGGCAAACCGGAAATTCGGGAATGGAGTTCCGGTTTGCCCGTAGAGCCGTTTTCCACCCTCCGGAGGCTTTAGGAGGCTTCCCTGAAGTCTCCCAAGGGTGAAAAACACCTCAATGGGCAAACTGGAAGTCTGTTCCCAAAATTCCAGTTTGCCCGTTGGGGCATTTTTCGCCCTCGGGAGGATTCAGGAAAGCCTCCTGAAACCTCTGGAAGGCAAAAAAATGACCCAGTTGGGGGAGGCGCATGTGGGAGATGTGCACATGCGCAGTGCAGTGTGCGTGGGGAGGGGTGCTGGCACATGCACGCGCGCTAGCACGCACACACTGCCATTTTTGGTACGCAAGAAGAAAAAGGTTTGCCACCACTGGTATAACATCCAACAAACCTTCATAGAAAAAGGTTATAGCTTATAGGACAGCAGAAGCTCATGAACTACATGAGATAGAGAAAAAGTGAAGAATATCATGTCATTTCCACCAGAAGATTACCACTCTTTCAATGAAGGCCAGTTTGGGCCAATGGCAAGTTCTTCTCCAGAGCCAAGCCAAGAACAACTACAGTAGGACACATACATAAAGAAAAATTTACAAACATATGAAGGAATGCAATGGAATATTTCCATTCCAGTTCTTTCTCCAGAAAAATTTATAGAAACATCTATAACTTTGATTCATTCTTTTGGTGCATGAATTATGTGAGGGTCCATCTTACATGCATACTGGTTCCCACTGCTACTACCAAATATTTTCCTCGGCATTCAGAAACAAATCTTTTAAACAAAACAAATAGCAGCCATTCTTTCTCTCTTCTCAACATATAATGTTACAGAAGTCATAAAGCAGCATCTGCTCAAAGTAAGCATTTAAGGGTGCATTACAAAAATGTTAGACTGATGTGATGAAAGCCACAAAAGAGAGACTAGGACCAAACAACACCAATGTTAATATTCATTTGTAGCTGTCCATAATTAAATAATAAATGTTTTTAATTTAGAAGAGCTGTATTGCTTAATGACTTCAGTTCTCTGCCTTTCAAACATTAAAGCAATTACACTATTTTAGTTAAGGTAACTGACCCACTATTATCAAATCAGAAAAATCTTAAATTAATGACAGCTATTTTATTACAAAGCCTTTGGCCCCGGCAAGTCAATTTTATACTGAATAAATATCTGTAACTAGGAACTTAAATACTGTTGACTATGTACTCAAACCAGCCATCTGCTAGCAATCAATCTAATTGAGTTTGCATTGCAGTGTGGGCAAGCAAATAATGGCAAAAGGGATATTAAACTAATATTTATTAGACTATGGCTACAATTCTGTCCTTGATTACAAACTTAGTGCTTGTAAATGGACGTTTCTGATTGTTTACCCACTAGCAATATGCTCACTGCTAGAGCCTAAACAATCAGAAACATCCATTTACAAGCACTAACTCTGTAATCAAGGCAGAACGACAAAACAATTTATATATGTTGGAACTGGACTGCTTGAAAAGCTGGTTTTTTTCCCCACTTACCGTAAAGGTTTGTACACAACAACCTGCATATAATTTTCTGAGTTGATGTGACAGCTATTCAGTTTATGGAAACATCAGATACATTTTATCATGTGAGGGAAATGCAGACATTTAGTAAGCTCAGTGAGATAAAATTAAAGATCAGAATAAGGATACAGAAGCTGTGCATTGCTAATAGGAATAAATAAATAAAGATAAGATAAATAAAAAGAGCCTGAAAATAATGTTTAGAAAATAGATAATGGTTGGAAAACTAAGCCTGTGCTGAAAATAGAGCAGAGGTGATAAGTCAGCAGCCGAACAAAGAACTAACAAAGATTCTGTGAAATACAGAAGCAAAAAACATTCTATAAATATGCAAGAATAATATAAAGTATGCAAAAAGTAGTTTTTTTATGAATTGATTTGCAATAGCTATCCAGATCATCTTTGTTTATGCTGATAAAACTGGGGTTATATATGTAGTTTTCAGAATAATATTAACAGCCAGGAAGCCTAACTCAACTTTATTTCCTACTTTATTTACATACTTTAAAAGTATATATTTCACATTTCAATCAAATATAATGCTGTTGCGTACTACTGCATATAATATGTAGTGATAGATATACATGGCAGCCGGGTATTCAGTTAATATATACAGCAAAGTCATCTTCATGTTAAAGCCTGTTTGCTTACAAGACATCCTTTTAAGCAATGAGCCTCAGTCAGCTTTGTTAGCGACTGGCCTGACCACTGACCTACTTCACTGTGGGCTCAACTGAATCTCTCCCACTATTTCCAATGATGCAGGTTTTCTCTATACATTACCATACTGTCTTTCCAAAGTAAACAAGCACGGAACATTCAGCCATGCCAATAAATGTAAAAATTGTGTATGCATGCTGATGTGGCTTTATGTAAAGCTGATAGCAGATGTGCAGAGACCAACAGCAGCCCCGAGGTCAAGGGGCACAAACAGTACAACAATTAACATAGCTTTAAAGCAAGCCATAATTCCATATTGATCTACTGTGTCCATTTGCTGTCAGTTCTGCACCTGCTACCAGTATCAGAAATAAAGTACAAACATTGTATCAGTATTTTAGTACTGTAGCAATGCACTTCAGCAAAGTAGAATACAAAAAAAAAGACCACCTATAGAACAAAATTGATGCCTATATGACTTTATCAAAAGGTACCGTATTTTTCAGACTATAAGACGCACCTGTGTTTAAGAAGCACCAAGATTACAAAGAGGTAAGTAGGGGAAAAAAGGATTTTGTCCTCCCTGGCCCCCAGGAGCACTCTGCAGGCCACCCAAACCCTCTGTGCACCCTGTTTTTTTGCAAAAACGGGCCCATTTTTGTGGAAAATGGGGTGCACACAGGGTTTGGAAGGCCTGGATACTGTTTGTGGGGGCTGTGGGGGAAAAAGACCCTCATTTTTGCAAAAAATGGCAATTTTCCATTAAAAAAGGGGCCGTTTTTGCCTTCCCCCAGTCCTCAGAAGCAGCCTGCAGGCCTCCCAAACCTTCTGCACATTTTTTCACCCATTTTTGCGAAAAACTGGGCATGCAAAAGTTTGGGAAGCCTGCAGAGTGTTTCTGTGGGCTGGGGGAAGGCAAAAACGACCCCATGTTTGCAAAAAAATGCCTGTTTTTTGTCCATTTTTCT
>JANHFT010005373.1:6297-33523 GCA_032467955.1 Pseudoxenodon macrops | reverse complement strand
CGTCTGTATGCAGTTTCATCATTGTCTCGAATGAGACCGATCACTGTTGTATCATCTGCAAACTTCAGTAGTTTAACGGATGGATCATTTGATATGCTAATTGTACAGGTATCTGATGTGATTTTGCCTAGCTTCACCTGCTGCTTCCTATCTGTCTTCCTGTCTGTTAGGACAGGATTATTTAGATTATTAATTAGATTAATTAGATTATTGCAATTGTCTATAGGCAAATCTTCTGTTTCCTGATCCCAATCCTGTTCTGCACCTTCCGCCTTCAGCTCATATCTTGTTATCCTGTAGGATTCTTCACCGGCAGTCTGTTCAAACCAGTTGAAATGTGTTTAGAGCCCAGTGGCACAAACTCCCAGAATCTCTCCATTCTTTATTCTGTCTCAAATTGAATTTTTCCCAAAACTGTCATTTGCCATTTACATTTGCTGCATACCTGCCCTATGTGTAATTTGCCAACCAAAGAATAGTTGCTCAACTATATGTGGCAAAAAAAACCCCACATCAACCACTTTGTTTAATTTTTAAAGCACCTGCAGGAGATCTGAACACAACACTTCTGATAGTATGTCTGGATTAGCCTTAAAGGTATCTCCCCAATCCATACACAGGTTGCCCTTGACTTACAACATTCACTTAGTGACCAGTCAAAGTTAGAGCAGCACTGTAAAAGGTTCTTTATGATCATTTTTCATACTTACAACTATTGAAGCAAAGCTGTGGTCACATGATCAAAATTCAGATGCCTGGCACCTGGCATATATTTGTGACAGTTGTAGTGTCTCAGAGTCATCTTTTGTGACTTTCTGACAAGCAAAGTCAATGGAGAAGCCAGATTCACTTAACAGCTATGCTACTGACTTAACAACTCTTAACAAGAAAAATCATAAAATGGGACAGATAATAACTGTCTTGCTTAGCAATAAAAGTTTTGGGTTCAAATGCGGTCGTAAGTTGAACACTACCTACATCCACAAATGCACCACTTACATACATTTGTGCTGGACATACCTTATAATATGCAACATACGTACAAAATAGTTTCTGCATACTTTTGACAAATGGACAATACAGTTTTGCAGCCATAATAGAAACATACTTTTATATGTATCTTTTTTCTTCTAGCCTGCATTTATTGGGCTTTCTAACCTTTGGACCAGTTTTCAAGATGAAATATTGGTGCTCAGTTTCCTCAATAATTTGACCATCAGTCTCCAGCAGTTCTTAGAAACCCACACATTCATCTTTCCTGAAGAGTTGATAGCGCCTCTTCTTGAAGGCCTTGTGATCAAAACTGATGAAGAAAGATTACTAAAACATGCTGGTAAGTAGAAAGAGTAAATAAAAACTTAAGCTGCTACATATTCTTTGCAATTGTGAAGTTTGGGGTGTGGGGAGTAGCAGTCCTCATGTCCTTAGCCATATAATATCAAGAATCTCTCTTTGTGACTTTAATTTTGTAGACAAAATAACATGTTTTCCTCTCATATTTTTCTTATACTATATTGATATTTTAAGGAAATGTTGACCACATGGCTCTATGGCTTAAGTTGGAATTGGTTCAGGATAGAAAAAAAATGATTGTGAACTTTTTGTCCCTCAGGGAGAAGGCAGTGCAATGTTAAATATGAAAAATGAGTACGAAATAGAAAAATATATTTAGCTTCCAACCTGAAACAAACGCTGTGTTCTGGAACTTCTGGAACAAACACAGACTGTTCTAGATGATGCAGGATCCAATCTGCAATATTATCCTGGGACACGTATATTCGTCTTCATTTATGTTCTAGATGAGTTGTGGTTCAGCAAAAACAAAACCCTGAAAGTTTTAATGCTCTTGAGTTTGGGCCAAAACAAAACCTGTAGGGATCCCATAGTGATTTTACACGTTCCCCCACGCCCCATCCTTTTCTCCCCTCAGTAACTCCTTGTACAGCATAATGTACCAGATTTTACCAGTGGTGAAATTCAACTTTTTTTACTACCAGTTCTGTGGGTGTGGCTTGGGTGCGGCTTGGTGGGCGTGGCAGGGGAAGGATACTGCAAAATCTCCATTCTTTCCCCTCTCTGGGGCTAGCCAGAGGTGGTATTTGCCGGTTCTCCGAACTACTCAAAATTTCCGCTACCAGTTCTCCAGAACCTGCTGGATTTCACCCCTGACATAGACTCTCCATTCTTGTTAGACAGGACCACCAACCTGATATTCTGTAGACATTTTGTACCTACTCTCAGAGTCCCCATCTACAATGACTGGGTCAGAGGACTTGTGCAGCTCAGAGCCTTAGGCAATCTCTAGGCAGAATGTTCTGTTTCTGCCCTGGAAGAAATCTGCGGTTAGACTGTCTTAAACTGCTCTTCTACTAAAAAAGGTTTCCAGAACCAAGGACTGTGACTCAGCCAATCACATAACCCAAAATCAGACCAGGACTCAGAAAGGTATTTAAAGGCCAGTGCTCCCCCAGACAAGCACAATCCAAAGCGCACTGAAGATGTTTCTTTGAATGGGGATGAAATGTTTGCAACCAAATTGCCAACCTCTGAGCTCAAACCAGCAACATAACTACCAACCTGAACTACTAATATTCATAGACATTTCAAAGGTTTCTATGATTGGATTTACATCCAATTACTGCATGATAGAATTTCTGATTTCTTTCTCTTCACTTGGTCTTGGCAGAGATGTGAGAACGGGAAAGTTTTATATTCCAAATTTATTCATACTGAATATGAAATAATAATAAAAACACTTGGGTGAGAATTTGGCTCAGTGGTTCGGTTCAAGCCCTTATTCAGAAAGGAAATAATGCTTTAGGTCATCTAGGAAATTGGTTACTCTTCCTGATTTCCTCAAACTGCAAAATGAGTTGGCTCACAAGGATAGTACAGTATAATGGAACTGATAATTGTCATAGGTTTTCTGAAGGTGGTGGCCTTCAGCTATATTGAATTGCCCATCTCCATCATTCTTTTTAGTCATGTTGATCAGAAATTGAAGGCTTGACATCAATAGGCTTGATGTTATATTAGCTATACAGTAATCTCTCTGTTCCCTAGGGCTCATAATAAGTTTGTTTTGGTGCATCCTTGTAGTCATGTGTTTTAAAGGAGATTGAAATGTATTTTGTGCAGTATTTTGCAGTTTTAAATTTTTTTGTATTTCAAGGCAAATAGTTTGCCTAGTTTTTTTAAAGTTAGGCATAAAATAGTCTGCAGTGAAATAATTATTGCAAGATATAATAGGATACATTACAGTAACGAGTATGATGTGAATCAGTTCAGTTCTGTTGAATGGCAAAAGCCATAATTAAGCTACAGGCTTAGAAAAAGGAAAACAAATACTTACCAAGATGACAATGCTGGCCCACATCAATCTTATAATTTGTTAGCCTTGTAGCTTAACAAATTTAGATAGAATCTGACTACATTTCATTCTATTACAGAGACCAATCATATTGGTGAGGTTTTCATACAACTGCTTTAGAAGTATAGTGTCATAGAACTTCAATGTGACTGTAAATTTTTTAGAGTATTGAAAATTACTAAAGCGAGTCTTTTTTACTGTAGATTACAAATGAAATGAGATAAATATTTTACATTAATGGAATTCATTCTTGTACAATTTATTGAAAGAACCTCAAGAGAAGAGAATATTATTTGCTACTGTAATTTATGAAAGTCCCAATTTTAATTCGTATGAATGTACAAATGTACCTTATTTTTCGGACTATAAGACGCATCAGTCTATAAGATGCACCAAGATTTCAAAGAGGTAAGTAAGAAAAAAAAGGTTTTTGTCCTCCCCGCTCCCAGGAACAGTTTGCAGGCCTCCCAAACCCTCTGTGCACCCTGTTTTTTGCAAAAATGGGTCCGTTTTTACCTGTTTTTGTGAAAAATGGGATGCACAGATGGTCTGGGAGGTCTGCAGACTGCTTCGGAGGGATGGGGGCAGGCAAAAATGCCCCGGTTTTTGTGAAAAACAGCCCATTTTTTGCCAGTTTTTGTAAAACAAATGAGCCATTTTCCGCCCGTTTTTTTTGCAAATACGAGGTAGGTTTTGCGTTCCCCCAGCCCACTGAAACACTCTGCAAGCCTCCCAAATCCTCTGCTTACCCTGTTTTTGTGAAAAACGGGCCCATTTTTCGCAAAAATGGGATGCAGGGGCGGGGTTTCAGGAGGCCAAAATTCCTGTATTCAGTGTATAAGATGCACCAACATTTCTACCCTCTGTTATGGGGAAAAAGATGCATCTTATACTCCGAAAAATACGGTACCTGATACTCAACCCACTACAGCACATTTAAAACAAGCTATGAAAAGGATCACACTATCCATGCATCAAAAACATTTCAGAAACAAACAGATTATAACTACGTGGCATCACTGTAGCCCCAAACCAACTACAGCAGGGCTGTCAAACTCATGGCCTGCAGGCTGGATGTGTTATGTGCTGGCCAAGCCCATGCCGGTTTAGCGAAGGGGGAAAAACTCACAATATGTCAAGTGACGTTGCCGTGATGATGCAAGTTTGATACCCCTGAACTACAGGCAATCTTTGACTTATAACCATAGCTGATCCCAAAATGTCTATTGCTAAAGCAAGACATTTGTTATGTGAGTTTTGCCCCATTTTACAACTTTTCTTGCCAGAATTGTTAAGTGAATCACTGCAGTTGTTAAATTAGTAACAGTTTTTAAGTGAATCTGGATTCCCCACTGACTTTGCTTGTCAGAAGGTCACAGAAGGTGATCACATGACCAAAGGACATTACAATCATGATAAATATGAATCAGTGGTCAAGCATCTGAATTTTCATCACATGACCATGAGGATGCTGCAAATGGTTGTGTGAAAAACGGTGCCATTCAGTGATGTTGTAATTTCAAATGGTCATTAAACAAACTGTTGTAAGTCTAGGACCACCTGTAAAGCATCTTAAGGAAAACAAAAGACTTCTTAAGTAGCTTAAGAAGAAAAAACAGGAAACATGTACAGTGTAAGAACTTGTAACAAGCACTTTGTAGAACAGACAAGAACTCGTAATCAGAAGACACAATGAAAAAAATCTCACTACACATGGACAGACTCAACCATTGTTTCAACTGGGAAACCTAGACCAAGCTAACTCCAAAATCGTTAGGGAATTCTTGGAAGCTTGGCATTCAGACAAATCAACCAATAATAGTCACAGAGAGATAAACCGATTTTACAGATCATTTAAGAGAGACAACAACAAAAAAGCTAAAGAAAAAGACCAGAATAAGTCCTTTCCAGAAGGATATCTCCAAAGCCATCTTCATCTTAATTTGCCTGTTATTTATTTCTATCAGGTTATCAACTCCTAGATCTGTAGATAAGCAGTGACTATAGGTAACTATTATTATAATCTCTGGTAAATATGCTGATTATCTCCCCATAACCTTTCAAATAAAAGGAAGAATGACCCCGTATTAAAATATTAGAATTCTTGCCTTTCAAGTTTTGCTACAATCAGCCTGCTTTTATGACTCCATATCTGGTAATATAAACCAATAAAATGTTTATGCTCCCTTTGAACAGATTTGACAAATAGTTAGTTTCCAGTGTAATCCAACAACTGGTCTTAAACTGGAAGCCAAGAAACACCAACAGCAGTCCTTGGGCTCGTTTAAGACCAGTTGTGGGATTACACAAGAGACCGATTTCAAGATACCTCTTTAAGTTACAACTGAACTCTGATGCTACGTGACTTAAGCTTTATCCCAGATTATTTATCAACCTCTGAACATACAATTGCACACACAGATGGCCATATCTTAAAAGCTTATTTAAAACCAGTTCTTCTAACTCTAGAATGCACTTTTATTTTAGGTCAAGGATATAGGACACAAAATAAATATGTTTTTATTTCATTAAAATCTAAGAAAAAATTAACACAGCTATTCCCCATTTAGTGACTACCCTGATTAGCAACACTTTGCAAATATGATCATAATCAACAGTAGTAAAAAAAAATACCAATAAATATGTGCACTTAAGTATAAATTTCTGCCCCTAACAATAATGTCAGTGACAATAGCTGCACAAGAGAAGATATACATGAGATGGCACCAACCATCAAACTTTGTAGTTTGCTCTCTCTCTCTCTCTGACTCTCTTTCTGAATGGATTACATAGCTAAATGAAGAGACATTAATGTCCAGTCATTTAGTTAATAATTTTGCTTCTGTCATATTTAAAAGGTCATTTTATAATCAAAAGGTCATTTGAATATCTTAAGGCTTCAATGGATCACATATGGTCCTAGGACTTCATGTTCTGTACATATTTGCCTATGTTTTTGAGATTTCTGCTTAACAAGCAAGAACTGATACAACACACTGACAAGGAAATGGTGACTCAGACTAGGATCAAAGCTTCAAACCTACCACACAAATAAACTTATTTCAGTTTTTCAAATGTTGAGGCTTTTATTCTACTGTTGGAATTTTTACAGAAAGTCATATAATGTTATTAACAATGGAATATATAATTTTGCAAATTAGATGGAATAACAGGTTTGCCTGGCATGAAGACTGTTTTTCTTCAAGTTTCACCTTTCAAGGTTACATCTAGTTTCACCTGTTAAAACGCGGGTTTGACATTTTATAACACAGTCAACAGAAGTGAGTACTTTCACTCTTCAAAACAGGTTGCTGCTGATACTGACACAAAAGCCATTTATCTGGCACAATACTGGAAGATTTTAGCTTTTTTTTCATGCAGCTGCTGCTGCATCCGAAAAACAGGTTGGTGCCAAAAAATAAATAAAAAGAAATGCCTCTAATTTAAAGCAACAATAGAACAACAAAAGTGCTATAGCTGGCACATCCTAGCACTAAGAGAGCAAAGCATTCTTTACATCGATGGAAAGCACACATTTTACAGTTCATCATACTAGAGCTAGGGATTCAGATACTGTACAATTGGAACAAGATCAACCTGCTAATTCAAATACATTAAAATTATGGATTAATACGTAATCCCTCCATCAGAAAGAAAACCACAACCCCCAAGTTTTCACTGGTCCTCAACAACATAAGATTTAAAGTTCCAAAAAAACAGTATTTCCTTCAGATGTACATTATGGCAATAGCTAATGCGGCACTCACTTTATTAATTGTAGTATTTTTTTAGAATTAAATACCAATATTAGGGTTACTTACAGGCTACAACATGTATTATCTATGTAAGCAGATTTAAAATACATGCTTTATTTTTCAGCGATTAAGGAGGTAGAAATAAAAATATATCACCCCATTATTCCTCAATTGAACTACGCTATAGGTAGTCCTCAACTTACAACACTGTCCCAGGGTCATGTAATCTCCTTTTGTGACCTTCTGACAAGCAAGGTCAATGGGGAAGCCAGATTCATTTAACAAGCATGTTATTACCGTATTTTTCAGAGTATAAGATATATCTTTTTTCCCCTTAAAAGAGGGTGGAAATGTTGGTGCGTCTTATACATTGAATACAGCCATTTTTGGCCTCCTGAAGCCCTGCTCCTGCATCCCAGTTTTGCCTTCCCCCATCCCCCAGAAGCACTCTGCAGGCCTCCCAAACCTTTTTCATACCCCATTTTTCGTAAAAACAGGTGAAAAATGGGCCAGTTTTTGCAAAAAACAGGACGCACAGAGGAGTTGGGAGGCCTGCAAAGTGCTCCTAAGGGCCAGGGAGGACAAAAACTTTTTTTTCTTACTAACCTCTTCGAAATCTTGGTGCATCTTATACACCAATGCATCTTATACACCAATGCATCTTATAGTCCGAAAAATATGGTAATTTGAGAACTGCAGTTATTCATTTAACAACCGTGGCAAGAAAAGTCATAAAATGGAGGCACAATTCACTTAACAACTATCTCACTAGCAACAGGTGTAAATTGTGGCTGTAAGTCAAGGACTACCTATATAATATTTGAAGGTTACAAGTTTTTCCTTCAAATTTTCTGCATACTGATAAAAATAAAGCTACTCTACTGTACTTTATTCATTTCCTCTCACTTGCACAAATAGTATGTTAACAAAACAAAACAAAAAACCACCAGCAAGAGAAAACAAGATTTATGTATGTGTGTGTTCATTTATAAACTTATAAATCATATTTATAGGCCATATAACTCTTTACCACTTTAGGTAGCATACAAGTTTAAAAGAATATCCAGTTCAAGGAAAACACTATGAAGGCAGTATCTCACTCAGGGACTAATACATTCAATTCATTGATAACTATTGCAAGAAAGGTCATGAAATGGATACTCCAATACTCCAGGAAGTATGGCCAGGCACATACTTCCTAACTCAGCACCTGGGGAAGGAGTCAGGTTTTCAAGGAGAGACCACTGGGGCCACTGGGGGAATACTATTACACTATGGAGATGCCACAACAGAGTAGGTTTTCTACCTACCGGTAGGTCCCATCAGATGACCCTATTTTAAAGATAGGACTTGGAACGCTCTCATTCTATCAGATCTTACAGGACAGGCACAAAGAATGGGAGTAAGAGGGTCTCTCAGATAGTCAGCTTAGAGTTCAGTAACTGGATAGCCACTTTCCTTCGATAAATTCTTCTATCAAAGTAAACAAAAACAATTTAATATATCGTAGGGGGAGAAACTTCTGATGCTAAGCATTGGTATAAAATCACCATAAACATACCTATTTAATTCAACACAATGCTAATTATTGAATTCAAATCCTTGAAAAGCCTGTAATTCATACATTATTAATACAATAGATACATAAGCATACTCTTGTTATTTATAATAATTGATAAATAGATCTTCATATCAAACAATGTGTATGGAATTTTGCATACCGATTTGTACTAAAAATTCCTTTCATACTTACACTCAACAACAGTTGTACATAGTTCTCTGGTGTTTCCTCTGATGGGAACATATGGTAACTAAAAGTGCAATCCTATACAAGACTATGCAGAACAAATTCCTATTGATGTTTATAGGGTTGTCGCTAGGAATCATACAGTATGTTGCTGAAAAGAACTTTCTGTATTACGATAGTATACATTATACATTATTGCTTAATTAGTCAGTGACGTGCGGAATTACTCTTGTAGACATGAAAGTTACTAGGTGATCTTGGGCCATTCACTCTCAGCCTAACCCACCTCAAGAGTTGCTGTTCTGAGTAAAATAGTGTAATACAGATCTGTCAAACTGGCGGCCTATAGGCCAGATACATATGTGGAGGCCACGCCTACCCCAGCTCCGCAAAGGCAAAAAACACTGCAATACGTCATGATCCAGTCCATGATGCGATAGTTTGATACCCGTGGTCTAATAGGACTATTTGATATGTTCACTGCCTTGAGTTATTTATAAAATTAATAAAAGCAGATAAAAGAAACCTAAAATATACATAATTAATTTTTTGTTTTTACATTTCAATTATTTGTTCAATTTAAACCTGTCTTAATTTTCCAAACAACTCTAGGTGACATACAAAAACAATAAAAATTAATAATAATGCTTTTCAACCCTTTGTCAAAAAAAGTAATGTTAAAGTACCGATACATCTCCAGTTAAGCAAGATACCTGACTAGATATGTAGGAAATCTCTGAAGACTAAGGGTTATTTGAATTTGCTGTAGGCACTGATTTTATTTTGAATGATTGGCTTTGTAGTCTAGAATACGGGCAAACCTCAACTTACACCATAATGGAGACATGATGATCATAAAGTGGGACATCACAGGACTGACCCAATTTCACTACCATTTTTGTGGTGGTCATTAAGTAAATGTTGCCATTAAGCAAATGTCACAGTTATTTAGTGAATGCGTAGTCATTTAGTGAACCAGTCGTTCGCTATGGAATGTTTTTGCTGAAAACAAAAAGTAAACACTAGTTTTCAGCAAAACCGTTACAAATTATGGTCACATGATTACAGAATGCTGCAAACAACTGTAAATGTGGGCCAGCTGCCAAGCACCCATGGGAGGCGGCATTGAAATTTAAGAACTAAGTCAAAAGTGCTTTTTGGGGAATTGGTCATATCTTTGAATGGCTGGTAAGTGACTAGTCAAAAGTCAAGGACTACTTGTAAGAGTTGGTACTGTTCGAAAAATTACCTTCTGTAACATCACATTTAAAGTAAAACCTCAAGCATACATCTTAATGATGAAAACTGACCTTGCAATTTTTCTTATTTCAAGATACACGCACACACACTATATATCTATATCTATATCTATATGTCTCTATCTCTCTCTATATATAGATATATAGATATATACTCATTCAACCTCCATCTAGTTTGTAAACTCTGCTCTCCAGCCAAAAATTGTCAAGATAGATGTTTGCCCATACTTTCCCCCATGTTATTCAAAATACATTTGCTATTGCTGTCATAAATAAATTTTCCTTAATTAAATCCAAGGACAATGTTTATCAGAAGTAAACTAGACTGATTAAGACTAATCTAATCAAAGTCAAGCCTGAGTAAGACTAATGTAATCAAAGTTAACACTAACAAATTCAAATTGTTTGTAAAAGCATGTTACTACATATTTTTATATTCTTTCCTAAGAGAAATAGATTAATGCGTCCTTCAGTTCAAAGTGCCTAGCTCCCTTAGACACCTTTCCAAAAGTCTGTTTCTGATTCCAAATTTTATATATTTGCTAAGAACATTGGCAAGAAAAGAATTCAAGGAATGTCTTTATATGTAAACTACATACGGTAAGAGACAACTGGTGAACAAATCACTGATAACTTTTTTTTTTAAGAGAGAGAAGATAAATGGGCATTTCTAGCAAAGAGCTTTTCTCTGGTGTGCACTAAGCACATACTCAGGATTTTTCAAAGATGGTCTTTAACATCCTATTATTAGCAGAAAGTATTTCGCCTACCCCTTCACCAAATTCACAGCTGTACAATAAATAAGACTATGCAAAATATTTTCAGAGTTCATCCATAGTGTAACATACCTAATTTACTTTGGTCCTCATTATTCTTACATGCTGGAACCATACAATGAGTCAACCAAATATTAGCTATTCAGATCTTGCTTGAAAATAATTTGGGAAATCAATAATATTTTTACTTATCACCCAACCACACCAATCTCTTATCCTAATTTAATTAGAACAACAATGCAACTCAATTCATCAGCAATTTGAAACCACAGCCATGATATCCAGAGATTGATTAAACAGCTAACCAGAACAAATGTTAAGACAGTTAACAATAAAGCAGTCACTATGTTTCTCAACTGCTTATCTACAGTGTAGAAACTATAAACATTATGCAAACTGAAGGACACTTTCCAAGTGACCTTGAAGCTGTCCATCAGTAGTTCCTATCTAAAAAGCAAAGCAAGCAAGCATACCAATCTCCTGATCACAGAAGCCTCATTATAGAAAGGTGTATGATACATGTATCACACTAATTATTTTAACTTTGAACTCATGCTTTAACTCATGCTGTTTGCACAAAGCATACATATGCTTTGTGCAAACATGTGTCATCTTGTTTTGGTGATATCTTCCTTCAAGACAATAATTTGACTATCTGTCACAAGACAAAAGCCATTAGTTTCTTCTAAGTTCTGTGACAGCTGTAAATCAAGACTAGTCTAAGAAAATAAGGTTGTTTTTTTTTTAATGGAACTGTGCACATTGCATGATAAAATGAACAGTACTTTGGCAGCATTTCCACATCAAAGAATCAAGAATTGTTCTTAAAACTTGAATCAAGATAGAGGACTTAACTACACATATTAGGTTTGATTTTTTTTTGTCTACATATATTGTTCATCCTAGTCATTAATGTTATCAAACTATTGCAACATCTAAAAGGGAATGTATTCATGTGCATTTTGACACAAGGACAGTTCTGCACATGACAGTAAAAGAAACTCACAGATCACTATAAAATCAGATCTTCTCACTTAGTTTTAAAAAATTGAGAACAAGGGAAAAGATGTGCAGATTGTTTCCACTCCACAGTTTCAAAACTTCTTCAGGCAATAAACTTCCATGTGCACTTGTGCAGCTTTATATTCTTGGTCCCTCATAGACCATCTCTGTTATCAATATCTTGCTATCCAATAGGATAGGATAGCTTCTAGTATATCTACCTCTTTCTTCTCTCATTATCTACTTACTGCCTCACTGATGATGTAAATAAATAAATAAATAAATAAACTGCTACTTGGGTGGAAATGTTGCCAGTGTACTGTGAGTACATCCTCGACCCTCTTCTGTTCAGATCTCAGATAGCACAATTCTTTTTAGATAAACCTCACTTCACAGTAGAAGTTTCATCTCAGTGACAATCCATGCCAAGATAGGCTGAAGTTGAACTGGTAGGACAGGGGTCTTATCAACTGGAAAACTGTGCAAACATATATGTTGTATGGAGGAAGAGTCCATTATTTATAAAGCTCCAACTCATATGTCTCAAAACCACGGTTCTTCCATCCAACTAGGAGCTCGGTGCTTCCATAGCTATTTCAACTTTGGCTGCCAGAGAGACTAAAACTTTCCAAAGAGATTAAATGTTCTCAGTTATTTTTAATCAGACTTAATATAATTCTTTTGGAAGAGCTTACTATATTACTATTCCAAACTGCAATTTCTATTGTGAGTCCTCGACAGTTCGTTTAGTTACAATGGCACTGAAAAAAGTGACTTATCACACTTACAACTGTTGCAGCATCCCTGAAGTCATGTGATCTAAATTCAGATGCTTAGCAACTGACTCATATTTATGATGGTTACAGTGTCCCAGGGTCATGTGATCATCTTTGCAACCTTCTGACAAGCAAAGTCAATGTTAGCCAGATCCTTTTAACAACATTACTAATTTAACAACTGCAGTGATTCGCTTAACAACTGTGACAAGGTCATAAAATGGGGACAAAATTCAGTGAACAAATGTCTTACTTAGCAATATAAGTTTGTGGTCGTAAGTCAAGGACTACCTGTATTAGTGTTCTTTGTCTTGTTTTTTTCCTGCTTGATGTTATTTCCCCACTGATTCTTCCTCACTGAAGCTTGCCTCTCTCCCCAACCCCAATCACAGATCTTATACTTCCCTGCTCCTCTCCTCTTTTCTGAACTTGCCTGTAACTCAATATGTGTTGGGGATTGCCATTAAGACTCCCACAGCAGCAGTTCCAGTTACTGCAATTAGCTCTCCAGTTAGTGCAGAGGGAAGGGAATGGGCGAGAAGGAAGAGAAATGCAGGGCCCAAATAATTTATTTCACCTTTCCTGTACCTCTAATAGCAACAGTAGCTAACCACTGTCCTATGTCACCACAACAAAAGTTCTCATTCCTGAATTGTGACATTAAAAAAAAATCCAAACACTGTAGGGACATACTGATAGGGGTGTGTTAATGAAGGCTGAATTTTCATCTATCACTAAATAATTTTAATTGTATTTAGTGAATTGCAATTGATTTACCTGAACTTAATTCAACATTTTCAAATGTCCCTTCAGCTTCTCTTCCATCATAATTTAAACAAAATCTGAAGTAAACAACATTTCTGCACTGGACACTAATCATAAATAAAGGCTTAGGAAACATTCTTACAGAAAATTGAAATGCATATTTATAGGAAAATAAATAAACAAATTTAATCAAGCTCTGTGGGGTTTTTTGGAATTAGCATATTGTCCAAATAATATATTGCAACATTGAAGAAACTAAAAACATCCCATATCCTATTTCATGACTTTATGTGATATTTTAAGTAATACATAAATAAGTGAAATTAAGTACTTGAAGTTACTGAAAGGATTCAACAACAGTTGAGAAAACAAAAGTCATGCAAATAGAATAGAAACTATTGCTGTTATCGAATACAATATATATATACTGTATTGTTTCTTTTTTTTAAAAGCCAGTTTGCTATAGTAGTTGGCCTAGAAAACAGGAGATTGTGACCCCCTTAGGCATCAAAACTGGCTGGGTGACTTTGGGCCAGTCACTCTGTCTCAGCCAGTTTTCTCTGGTCGCCTCAAAGAGTTTTTATTATTGGAAAAACAGGAGGCAGGAATAGTAGGTGTGTTTGTCGCCTTAGTTTTATATATATATTAAAAAAAGGTGGGATAAGATAATAATAAAATACTGTTTGCCTGCCAGCAAGCAACAGACCACAAAATAGACAAAGTAATAAAAAATGAAGAATCTAAAGCATTCTGGACTTTAGAATTCAAACAGACAAGCATTTGCCACCTGACACCCCAGACTTAACAACTATTAAGAAAGACCAAAAAAAAAGTCTGAACAGTGGACCCTGCAGTAGTACCTGGAGACAGGGGAACAGAAGAAAAAGAACGGGAGAAAATCACAAATATAAAGACCTGCAAATAAAAGTGGAACGTGTGTGGCAAAAGAAAGCAAAAATGGCACCAATAGTAATAGGTGCCTTGGGTTTCTATTCCTAATTTCAAAGCATCTGGAGCACCACTTGATGACAGTTGTCATTGACAAAAATCATTATCAGTCAATTGCAAAAGGCAGTTTTATTATACAGCTTACAACCTGCAATGTGTAGTAACACCATGAAACACCATCTACCTAATTCAGATCCTTGTGAAGGACTCAACAGGTGAAAAAAAAAGGCCAAATCTAGTCTATAAACATCTGGCTGACTGGGTGATGAATCGTAATAAACATTATATAGAAATTTTCTCTTGTGAAGCAGAGGTAACTTGCTAGCACAAAATTAGATCTAATTTACTAAGTAAGAGTTAAATCACAAGGCTCTTCCTTTATCATCTGTACATGTCAAGATGTTCTGAGCAAGCTACTGTAGATCCAATATAAATATCTTGGCTCAATCCCAGGTGAAGGGATTTAGTAGTAAGTGTTTTAGTGTTTGGAATTTATTTAACAAATCTTGCTAGCTTTTCACTTCAACAACAACAGCACACATGTTTAAACACCAGTTAAATTAAATTGCCATTCATTTTTGTCAACCTTTCTGTTTGTTTTTTATTATTCTATTTTTACAGAATCTGGAAAAATAATCTGATTTACCTCTATTGAGTACCAACTTTTGGAAGAATTTCAAAATATATTCTCCCACAAAACTTTGTCCATCAGTTTTTTCCACATAATTTTTGCTATATGAATGTGTTCTCATGACCAATCATATAAGGAAAAATCACATCACTGTAAATGTATATATATATTTGAGTATCTCTCTAGATAACAATGAGAAGGAGGCCAACAATGAGCCATGGTATTTTACCTATTGGAGCCTTTTTGCTGTTTTAAAAAGACAGAATCTGTCTTATCACAAGCATGATCAATATGTAAAAGAAAATCCCATTTTCCTACTCTTTTTGCAGCCTGCCTATCTCTGAAAGTCCCAGTAACTTCTTGACCTGTTTGTAACTTCTTTAAGCTGTCCAACACAAATGCAACCTTTATGTACACTTACCCCTCAATATGAATATATTTCATTTCAAATATTTGATTTTCCCTGAAGGTCCAAAACGGTTCACTAGAGTGCTTCATAATAAATTCCTATAATGCAAAATCTCATATAATGTTTTGAACGTGACTATAAAATTTAGGTCAAACCAATTAAAAGTATTTGTGGTTTTTTCCCCTCTTTCTCATTTTTTAAAAATACAAACACAAATTCAGTAACAGATAAGTAATCTGTCCATTGAGACAATACAGTGCTTAAAAATAATCAGTTAAAAATACTCTGGCAAAGCTGCAGGGGGAGAGATTGGTAGCATTAACATCCTAATCTGATTTGAATTTAAGAAATGTTACCAATGTACTAGTTTACAGCTCATGCAGGAGTGAATCAGGCATTTGAAAACTCACTCATAAGTTGCAACAGTTATATTATTGCAAATATATATTTCTCACCATTGTATAAACAGTCAATTCTGGTAGAACAGCCTAAAACAACTGTATTTTTATTATGTTATAAATTCTAACTCTGATGTATCAGTTTAGAATGCTTTGACTTGTACTGTATACATATTAGTTTGACTTCTCTTTATTTCAACAAGGAAAACGCAATATAATTAATCAGCTCTTTCCTTTAACAATCAAAGAGTAGGAGTGGCAAATACAAATAAATATATACATATGGCCTCACAGGAGAACACCACACATTCATATTTTCTTTACCTTTGAAAATAAATGCTCATTTTCAATTTTAAAAAAGTTTGCAGTAATTTTTTGTATCTAAGCCCTTCATCTACCTCCATATCCTTATGAGCACAATTTTTGGGTATATGATACATCTTAAAAAAACACCCCATTGCAGTTTTGCATTTGTATTCTTATTTCCTACTCCCCACCCCAATATAATTAGGAGCTCCTGTTTTGAGACCCGTTAAATAAAAGAATTGTCTGATGAATTCTGTTTAGCAGCTGAGCCAGTGTACACGCTCCATTCAATAAATCCACCCAAACATTCCAGTGACCCAAACAATGTATTTTGCAAATAGTTGATAGGGTCAGCAATTTACAACCTACAGAACAAGCGCGTTCCTTTGTACAGGAAAAGATTACATGCATTCCAGCCAGAAATATGCCTTCTCACAGATCGTAAAAGACAAAGGGTGAGATGGCTTGGGCTGTTCTCTGACTCAGGACCTAAGACCAGAGATTACACTTCTCATAAAGTTCTGAGAATGGGCTCGACCACGGACAAAAAGATTCCACACACACCCCTTCCCAAACAGCAACCCAACCCAACTGGCTATATAAAAAGAAGCAGTATCACTGCCCAAACCCCCTTACCTTTTAGACAAAACATTCTGAGACTGTTCCATGGAACGAAATGGGAAAGTCTTGCTTGGGGAGAAAGCAACACACCAGTGCTAGGTACAGCTGTTCCCCAGTTCCCCCCATTCAAGCACTCAGCCGGAGAAGCTGGCTGCAGACCAAATCTGCTGCTCTAGGAAGCTGTCGCCCAACCCACTGATTCTTCAACAACACTACTGACACCTCCCTATTCCCCCTCCCTGCCACTACTACCAAAAAAAAAAAGACAAGAGAGAAAGGAAAAGGGAATTGTGCCTCTTCAGCCACGCCTATCAGACTACAACTTGAATACATTTTTTTTCTCCTTTGTCAGCTTGTTTTTTCTTTGAAAACAATTTGCACTCATGAGCTGGTCAGTGTGAAGTAAAAAAATAAAATAAACTACCTTTCATTAGCCGCGTTTCTGAATGATGCATTCTGTCCCTCCTTAACTTTTGGATAATCATTCTGGATTACAATCTGTTTCATTCTGAAGCATGATGAAAAGTTTGCAATTTTTTAAAACGCACAGGTAATTTACATACACATGCAACAAAGCAGGAAATTATGCTTAATTGTAACTAAATAGGTACATAGAGTATCTTCAACAGTTTTTCAGTTAACCTTGCTTCTAAATAAATAGGACAAATATCATATCTAATTAGGAGAAACTCTACTGCAAATGCCCTTCTACCTTCCAAAATTGCATGAGTATGAAAATTAATCTAGTTCCCTAGTGTTTCTATGCAGGGAGGGAGAGAGGGTGGCAGAAAAATACCATATGAGAGAGCTGCAATCTTGTGAGCCACTGCAGCAATGAAAACAGAATAAAGAAAGAATATTTGGGATCCATTGGAAAATTGATGTAAAGATTAATACCATGATCAACAGAGATTAGATTAAGAGAAATACAGACGTTATATATTCCATATGAAATATGAAGAACAAACTTGATTTCATCCATGTAACATATTATTATGTTGGCATATATTGCTCAATTACACTTGAGTTGGAATATCTTGCAAGAATTGCTAAACAAACTATGGGACCTTTTTCAAATGATTTATTTAGGCTATATTTGGAAGACACGCTGAGTATTATTGCTCATTGTTAATCAAAAGTTTAGCCAGCCATATTTCTGATAGAGGAGAATATTCAGGGTTTTATTGAGGGCATTTTTAGTGTTCTCTGAACCTGTGCTTTTTTTTTTTTTTGCAGAAATTTCATTACCCAAACTAGGAAACATCATTAGAGCACATCCTACTGGCACTGATCATATTACCTAGTTTGGGTAATGAAATGTGTGTAAGAAAACCAAGCTCAGAGAGTACTAAGGACTCAATATTTCTGCCTTACTGGCTAAACAAACACAGCGGTTATATTTGTTATACTTTAAACTTTTACTGTATTTTTTAAAATCACATCTTTGTTATCTATGCTTGTTGTTCAACTCTTTTCTTTTTTTTATAATGTGAAGAATGGATCAAGTAAGTTTTGGAACAGTGGGTAGTAAGTGCCTCTGAGTTGTGTTTTACCTAGCCATCTGCTACAAGGAGGAAAACAAACAAAACCAGCAACAACAATCCACTGAAACAAATTGGGAAGAACAGCATCAGTCATTGGTGAATCACACTCTAAATTCCTAGTGCTCTTTTTAACCCTATGTTATCATCGTCATAGTGGTAGGGTTGACTCTAGAATAATCTGGGCAGCACAGAACAGTCAGACAAAATGTTACAATAAAAGATATAAGATGAAAGATGGAAAGAGCGACAGATTGAATTGAAATAAAAAGTCTCACTTTTCCTCACCAAAGGCCTGGGTGAAGAGCCAGGTCTTCACTGTTCTTCTAAACAACAGTGGAGTGGTCGCAAAGGATATTGGGGAAATCTCATTCCAGATGGCAGGTGCTGCCACAGAGAAGGCCCAATTTTATGGGGTCCCAATTAATGACATCGTTTAATTGAAGAAACTCAGAGTGCACCAATCCTGGAAGTTCAAATCAGCTGGGCAGATACTGTGGGATATCGATGGTTGAGGTGTTACATGGGCTTACTGAGGCATGCCCATCACTGTTTGCACTGATGCATTCTGGACCAGTTGAAGCTTACAATTTGTCTTCAAGGGCAGCCTCGTATACAATGTGTTCCAGTAGTCAAAACCCAAGGAAACTAGGAAATGAATGACTGTCTTCCCCTGACCTAGGAAAGAATACAACTGGTGCACCAGATAGGAGTTATGCAAAGGCCTTACTGGCTACAGCTGCTTAACACTACAAGCAGCATAACATTTAGGATATATCAACCCTCACTTCCCAGAGGTCCTCTGGGGTTTATGCTGGTATAGCTGCTTGGTAGTTACTACAGCCTCTCTTCTTGAGAAAGGCATTTATTTACTAGATATCCTAGCTCTCGTTTATTATTATTTTTATTCTACCTTTATTTTCATATACAAGTCAAAGTAGCAAAACTACCAGTACTCCTTCCATCTTCTATTTTCCTCACAACCACAACTCTGTGAGATAAGTAGGCTAAAAGAGTGACTAGCCCAAAGCTACCCAGCCAGTTTTTCAAGCCTAAGGAGGGAGTAGAACTAAAACTCTCCCGATTTCCAGGTCAGGCACTTTAGATACTCGACTAAACTGGCTCTAATGTGAACCAAAGAGAAGCAATGGTGAACTTAACCCCAGCATTGAAGACAGACAGAATTCCTTCAGGCTATTTGTGAGTAAAAAGGGGGAAATTGGTAAAGCTGAAATAAATTCTATAGGGCCACTTTCTGGTGACTGTGTGCTTTTGTGGCATGTAGCTAAGGAATTCAGTCTTATCTCCATTGGGAAATAAATCCATAGTACAGAATATAATTCCTAATCAACTTTATATATATGGGGGGAAAGTGACTTTTCCTGTTTAACTTTCCAGGTAGCCACATGCAAAAAGGATAAGTAGAATAAGTAATACAGATAAATCAAACCGCTTCCTCAAGCTTCCTACTCATAAACTAACCATAAAATTAGCAAACAATATAAATTTGGCACAGAACCAAGGTGGGTGAGATATACTGTTCAAAAAGACAAAAATATATACAGACTGCACAAATAAAATAACCATCACAAAGAACTGTTTTAAGAGACAAAGGTTATTCACAATAAAGTGAATCAAAAGTGAAACTTCTTCATTACAAATATTCCTTATTCCTCACATATGAAGTCTCTCTCAAGTAAGCAATCACTGCTTGCTTCTCTAGGATGTTCTTTGATACTTGTAAACTGCAATATTACAACATTTGTAATATCCCCTTTTCTTTTCTTCTGAGGTAATTATTGCCTGTAACAGATTTTTCTATATTACTTACTCCTGGATCTGATCTTCAGATAATCCCTGAGGATAGCAGCTACGTTTTCTTCTGTTCCCCCAAAACTCTTGCCTCTTTGAGGCTTGGATTTGAAACAACCAAAACTTTTCTATCAAAACAGAATTACTTTTCATCTATATGTTCCCAGCTGTGATTCAGTCAAGTTCAAGAATGTCTGAATCATGATTTTTGTGTCTAGCTGGGGCAATGAATGTGGGGAAAGGGCTCATAGGCTGCCATAACATTATTTTTTGGGATGGAGGCAAGTATGCGCCAAAATGTATCAGAATAACCAGGAAATCTGAAAAAAAGAAACTGGTCTGAAACATGTTTCAGACAATGAGTTTAGAAGGAGACTCGGGGGGGAAAACATCAAATGCTTCTTTCCAGACTGATCTTCTGTTGAAACTTCTCTTTATAAAGTATTGTTCCATAATTTGGGTATTTAAGCCAACAAACTTGTTATTAAAAATATATCACAGTTAAATTTGACAGAACCTACAAATATGTGAAAATACTTTCCTTTAGTTGACATTGGATTTATTTACATTTGTGTTGTTAGAAGATGAGGAGTAAGGGAAAATTCAGTTATCAAAATATGACACTACAAAATAAATTTCAAACTTTTTTATTTATTTATCAAATTTATATTATTTATCTCACACAAAGTGACTCTGGGCAGTATACAACAATAAAATTAAAAAGTTCTAAAATTCCATTTAATATTTAGTCCTCAAATAGAGGACATACAACTAGTCCTCACTTAACAACCACAACTGAGCCCAAAATGTCAATCGCAAGTCATTGCAGTTGTTAAAAGAGTAATCAAATTATCTGACTCAATTTTACGGCCATTTTTATAATGGTGTAGAGGGGAAGGGAGGGGAGTAGGGGAGAGGAGAAGGAGTAGGAGAGAAAGAGGAGGGGAGAGGAGACAAGAGAAGGGATGAAAGAGGAGGGGAGACAAGAAAGGGGCAGCTAGGGGAGGGAGATGAGGCAAGAAGACAGGAGGAGGAAGGAAGAAAGAGGGGTCGGAAGAAGTGCAGGAAGGTGGGGGGGGAAGAGAGAGGGAATAGAGGAGGGGAGAATAGGGGGAGGAGATAAGACTGCAAGAGGCAGGAAAGGGGAGGAAAGGGAAAACAGGAAAGAAAAGAAGGGAGGTCTGGGGGAGGAGAGAAAGAGTAGAGAGGGGAGGGGAGAAGTGACAGCAGAAGGGTCATTAAGCAAGCCACATAATCGTTAAGCAAATCCATTCTCCCAAATGACCCTTCCTGTTTTTTGCTGGAAACCGTAAAAAAATCATTGCAAATGATCCCATGACCGTGGAATTCTGCAACCAGTCATAAATTCAAGCCAATTGCCAAGCAACTGAAATGCAATCATATGATTGTGGGGCATATGTGTAAGTCAATTGTAACTTCAACAATGGGTTTTAAGTAATTTTTGGCAGTCCGTTGTAACTTTGAAAAACTGTTAAGTGACCAGTCATTAAACAAAGACTACCTATATCAGATATTAGATTGATAAGAACAGGTACTATACTTGATCTTTCCATGCTAGGGCATATAACAACATTGCTGCCATAGTCATATATAAAAACAAAATCCTGTGTTTTTCTCCATTTGTTCATCTGCCATCTCTAAATGAAAAGCTTTAGGTTTCAATATAAGATACATTTTCTTTTTAAAAAAAATAAAAATATCTCATACAATTTTTTTAGCCTTCTTACATATCCACCAAAGTACCTTTGGATTCATTACAGATAGTCCTTGACTTATGATCAGAACTACACCCAAACTTTCTAAGCAAGGCATTTGTTAAATGAGCTGTGAGTCATTTTAAAAACCTTTTTACTACAGCTGTTGTTAAGTGAACCATGCAGTAGTAAAGTGACTCTGGTTTTCCTCATTGACTTTGCTTGTCGGAAGCTAGCTGAGACGTTATAAATGGTGATCACATGACCCCAGAATAGTACAACCATCACAAATACATGCCAGTTGCCAAGTGTTCAAATTTTGATCACGTGACCATGGGATTGCTGCAATAGTTGTAAGTGTGAAAACTGCTCATAAGACACTTTTTTCAGTGCTGTTGTAATTTCAAACAGACACTAAACAAATGGTTGTAAGTCAAGGGCTACATGTACAATTCCAAAACTTATTTGCAATTCCCTTCTACATTTTTGACAATTTATCAGGAGTTAAAATACCATTGATACATCATTTTATATAAATTTCAAACCTTGTGTCCATCTATATTCCCAAATATTTTTTTTATTGAAGCTATGTATAACTTTATCAGTAAAATGACATTTCATAATGAAAAATAGATACTACAGATTTTCAAACTTCACTTCCACATGTAGGAGTAGTGAATTGTTTTGAACACGTTGCGTCTAATCTAACTTTTTATAACTACAAGAGAAATATGGGGAATAGTCAGTTCAAAAGAGGGCGTAACTACATATAAATGGATACATAGATGCAATTTAATTTAATATTAACTCAGACTGAATGTTCCAAAGTGACCTCTGGGTCTGGCACTCCTTATCACTTTTTAAACAAAAAGAATCGGTTAAACCACAGTAAGACTCTGCATGAAGCCAATCCCAGTCATGAATCAAATAAGCTCAAGAGCAAGTCAAATAAAAGTTAGAGGGCATACAAAGGGCAATGCCTCATAAATTTGTGACAGGTCAAGAGAGAAATCTTTAAGCTCTCTTTTTAAATGAATTTCTCCAAATAACCCAATTTTGTATAAAAGACAAAACTATGAAAGTGTGTTGAATGGAAGGGAATGTGAATTAATAGAAAATAATCTGTAATAGTTTCCCATCCCTCACTGTGATCTTTTCTGCACTGAGAGGTTAGGATTTTGCCTTGTGTTTTTATTATTTACCAAAAGTAATTTTATTATTATACAAGTAAAATAAAATAATTCTGCTGCTGCTGCCAGGTTTAAGAAAGGTTTAATATGTGGTATCATAACTCATATTCCTGAAATGTATTGTATTTTAAGCTTCAGAACAAAGAAAAATAGAGTAAAACTAATTACTATCCAGTAACGTAATCTTCGAAAATAGTTAACTGGATTTGAAAAAGCATATATGATGAAATAGATTACTGCATTTTTTTAAAAACTAGAGTTTTGGGCAAATGAAAACAATGAAGAACAGCAGCAGTAAAACATAGAAATATACATATTAACAGAGTGGCTCAGTGGCTAAGACGTTGAGCTTATCAATCGAAAGGTCTGCAGTTCAGCGGTTCAAATCTCTGATGCCGCGTAACGGGGTGAGCTCCCGTTACTTGTCCCAGCTTCTGCCAACCTAGCAGTTCAAAAGCAAGTAAAAATGCAAGTAGAAAAATAGGGAACACCTTTGGT
Source organism: Pseudoxenodon macrops (assembly GCA_032467955.1). NCBI lineage: Eukaryota > Metazoa > Chordata > Lepidosauria > Squamata > Pseudoxenodontidae > Pseudoxenodon > Pseudoxenodon macrops. The sequence continues at coordinate 10,004 of JANHFT010005373.1, read as the reverse complement.
GGGACGGTAACAGCGTTCCGTGCACCTTTGGCATTTAGTCATGCCGGACAAATGACCATGGAGACGTCTTCAGACAGAGCTGGCTCTTTGGCTTTGAAACGGAGATGAACATCACTCCCTAGAGTCAGGAACGACTAGCACATATGTGCGAGGGGAATCTTTACCTTTATCTTACACATTAACACTAATCATGGCAACGGGTTAAACAGTACAGCCCACTTTTTGAAGACTAAACACATTATTAATAAGGAGATCTGAATGCTTACTACTTGTTACTTGTTCATAAATTATCCTGATTTAATGGTGACCTGTGGGCCAAGTTTGTGAATATTATCAACTCTTCAGGCTGGCAAGAATTGCTTGTGAAAAATACCAAAAGGATCTCTCTAAACTAAATGAACAGTTCAAGAAATGAGATTCAATTTAAATAAGTGTAAATTGATACACATTAGGGCTCAAACTGAGCTGACAGCCAATAGTCAGGAAAAAAATGCTAAGGTCATAGTGGACAGCTGAATAAAGATTTTGACTCAGTGTGCAGCAAGAATGAAAAAGCAAAATTCCATTGTAGGCTTCATTAGGAAAGGACTTGAAAATAAAATTGCCTGACATTGCCCTTATACAGATGTATAGTACCTCTGCACTAGGAACATGTTTATAATTCCAATAGCTACATTTGAAAAAGGATGTAACAAAGATGGAAAAAGGGAAGTAGAGGGGATCCAAAATGAGCGTAAAAGATTAGAACATTTAGGAAGAAAGGTGTGTTAGAATCAGAGACACAATGGAAGTTACAAAATCATGTATCGCATGGAGAAAGTGGACAAAGAGAAGTGTTTTCTCAGTGTTGCAAAACGGTAGGACCAGATGCCACCTAATAAAGGTATAATTGGAAGGAGATTTAGAGCAGAGCGAAGCAAGCAGTTCTTCAGATAGTGCATAATTACCCTGTGGAATTCACTACCCCAAGATGAAATTATGGCTGCTAACTTTTAATGAAGACATTCTAATGCAATAAATTATCACACTTCTGAAATAAAGTATAGTATGTTAATTTTATAAATAAGAAGACTAAAGTGCAAGTAAATGAAGGTCATTAGCCAAATCATAACAGTTTTATTTAAATTTGTATAATTTTCCCACTGAGCTTGATTTCTTTCACACCAGCTACACACACAATACAGTAGAATTCAATGTATTCATTTATGTTACAATAACATGGGCATAAGAACCCTAACCCTAACCCTGAGGCTCAATTAGGTAAGGAACTGCCTACAACTCCCCCTGTCACCTATCTCCCCCTCCCATTCTATACCTTCTAGGCAGCAAGCAACCCCCAGAAAACAGACAATTGGCTATCCCAAGGCTTATACCCAAATTATATTTATATAACTTGCTTCTTGCCTTTTGTGAGAAGTCTGAAGTAGGAAATTTATAAACGATTGTCATATTTGAAATTAAACTTTACTTCACCTATGATGCTCTTCTAGTGGTTGTCAGCTTCCGATCCTACTTTGTGAATTCACAAATTACACTACTCAGATTTAAGTAGAGCAGTTTCCTATTGTAGGATACAAATCAGTCATGATAGAAGTCAGATTTCCTGGTAGTACTTTTATATTCAGTATTGCAGTTTCAGGGTACCTGTTATTTTGCTGTGGTGGCAACAGATGACAATAAAGTAAGTCATACCATGGTTGACTACTCATATTTTTATACATATCCAGCAAATGCTAAATGTACGTCTTAAAATAGTGCATTAATCTCTTTGTCACAGTTTTTCTTTAAAAATATATTTACTGGCCCCATCAAACCAAAAGGAGAAGATTCATTCTGTCAAGACAAGCAAACAAGGAAAAATAAAGAAAAGGGACAGCAGCTATCATTTGAGATTTATACCAATGACAATCAAGTATTTGCTTTGCCCTGGGGATGTCAGCAGGTGCAGCTAATCAGGCAAAGTTTATTACTGGACTCGAATGAGTTATGTTCCAGCAGGGGAACATGATTTAAGTTGGTAATCATTAGATCAGGCCTGCCAATTTGAAAGTATGATTCCTTAACCCATGGTGAAGAGATGCACATCACTATGTGTTTAATAATGAACTGGATCTGCACATTAGACAAACAAACCATACAGAGTTTTCACCAAGTTAGTAATCATCAAATGTGGCAATTGATAGCAAAGAAAAACATAAATTATTTATTATGTTCATTAAAAATATAAACAATATTCATAATGTTTAAATGTTTAGTAGTTTAGTTACAATATACCATATTTTTGCACTATAAGATGCATTGGACCATAAGACACACCTAGGTTTAGAGAAGGAAAACAAGAAAAAAAAATCAGGCGGAACCTGAGAGGACCATAGATAGGTGTCCTCTCATGTGCCAGCTCTGCCTATTGACTCCTGCACTGAAGAAAAAAGACAGAAGAGGAGGGCAATGACAAAGACAGAAAAGGCAGAGTTCAGCACTGTAAAAGGACCCCACCACTGCGACCCAGTTGCTATTCACCAAAGAGCCAACTCCGGTTCACCATTGGGGATCCTCGAAGTAATACACTTCACGGTCTGTGACGGAATATTTGCGCCATAAGACGCACAGACATTTCCACCCATTTGGAGGGGAGTGCATTTTATGGAGGAAAAAATATGGTAATTCAAAGGCTATGTGGTTCATGATTCCATTTGATAACTTTTCTGAGTTACAAAAATATTGTGTATGACTACTGTGTTTCCCCAAAAATATGACATGCCCTGATATTAAGCCCAATTGGGCTTTACGGCACATGGGCTAAAATAAGCCCCCCCAAAAAAATAAGCCCCCCCAATTACTTTACAGGGAAAGGGGCGGACATGCCCCACGCACCCCACATACCCTTACCAAGGCGTGTTGCTCACCTGCCACCTCGCGCCCCACGCCTTGCTGATAAGGCTCTCTCCTATCTAGCTGTCGAGTCCCCCTCCCGCCACCACTGCCCCCGGGCCAAGCCCGCTCGGGGGCAACAGAGGCAGCCACTCCCTCGCCTGGTGGCCGCCCTCAGCGCGCGTGGAGGTGAAATCCCATTTGTTCCAAGCCTCCCTCCCCCTTTCCTTGGAAGGAAGGCGGTGGCGGCAGCAGCAACTTAGCAGCATGTTCGGTGTCCATGTCACTAATGCTCAGCGGTGTGGCGCAGCAATCGGTGGTGGGAAAGCCCCACTACAGAGCCCAGCAAAAGAGTCTGCCAAAGAAGACGTGCAGGGAGGCGGATCCTGGGGCAGGCAGCTGGAAGGCCCCTTCTGCATCTCTCTGGTGGCTGGGAGGCGGGGCTCTCCTCTCCTCCCGTCGCAGCAGCTCCAGAGCCTTGAAACCTGCCTCACCTCAGTGCAGGCAGGAACGCCTTTTGAAATGTGAAGCAGCGCAGGGAATTGGTAAAACTGTCTGCGCCCGCCCGCCTACCTCTCGCTTGTACTTGCTCTGTCTCTGTCGCAGCCAAACACGGTGCAGGCGGCCGGCCACAGGCAGTTTTACCAATTCCCTGCACCGCGTTTGGCTGCAACAGAGACAGGGAGAGCACAAGCTCCAGACCCTCGATACCTGCCTCGCCTCATTGCAGGCAGGAGCGCCTTTTGAAATGCGAAGCAGGCCATTGGAGTGGGGTGGTGTTGGGCCGCTCAGCCAATAGAACAGGGAGGGGAGGCGGCTGTGACGGGACATCGAGT
>JANHFT010005372.1:362604-380152 GCA_032467955.1 Pseudoxenodon macrops | reverse complement strand
CCCCACAAGCAAACCGGAAGTCCGTTCCTGAACTCCCAGTTTGCCCGTAGAGTCGTTTTTCCTGTTCAGGAGGCTTCCCTGAAGCCTCCAAAGGGTGAAAAACAGATCAACGGGCAAAAAAGGAAGTCCCGTTGGGCTGTTTTTCACCGCAAAAAACAGCCCAATGGGTGTGTGGTGTGTGTGCAGTGCAGCATGCATGGGGGAGATTGTGTGTTGGCATTTTTGGCACGCAAGAGGGGAAAGGTTCGCCATCACTGATCTAGAACCTATACTTGGTCTAATTACCCAATCTCTAAATGCACTGGGGACTGTTACATATTTAATGTCAGAAAGTCTGTATCTTAACTTAGTATGAGGCAGTTATGGATGCATCAGTTTTTTACAAGACTGGTGTGACTCAGCCTGGCTGCATTTAAAAATTTAACCTATATTCTGTTTTGGGAGAATGTATACGGTAGTATAATTAGTATATACTAGCAGACAGCCATTCTATCTGTGATTTATGATAGAAGAACAAAGGAGAGAAAAAGAAAGTCTTAAATGCACATATTTCTCTAATACAATGGTTCTTAACCTAAGATGAATTGTCCCCAAGAAGGTAATTTGGGCATATCCTTGGATAATGGAGCCATTTGTAATTGCTTGTTTGTCAGTTGAGGATCCAGTTTGGAGTCTGTTTTATGGGTTGGTGAGAATATATATTTATCCTAGACAGGAAAAAGGAATAATTGAAAATTTTGGTGGTACAATGGTTAAAGTGCAGTATGGCAGGCAAACTACCCACAACCCGGAGTTCAATCCTGATGGGACTCAAGGTTGACTCAGCCTTCCATCCTTCCGAGGTTGGTAAAATGACCCAGATTATTGGTTCTACCTTGTACATCACCCCAGGAGTGCTGTAAAACATCATGGTGTGTTTTTATATAAGCCTAAATGCTATTGCTAAATGGGCCAAACAGCTTTAGAACCATTGTTCTAATCTAAAGAATGCAGGCAAGATTGGATTTTGCGCATAACTGCTGAGTATCTGTAAATCATAGTTGAAGTGTTTAAGAATTTTCTTAATGACAGAGTATTCAATTTGACTATGCAATTAGGAAAAATGCATATAGCCTTCCTATCTTAAATATTGAAGGGCAAAGAGGCAGTACTTTATTGGATAAAGCTAAAACTGAAGTCACAATTTCCCATTTTATAGCTGCAATTAAAAGTGTTCTGTAGAATTTATTCTAACTTTAGAGTGCACGGTAATTAAGATGTCAGTTCTACAGAATCCTGTAAAGTTTTTGTGGAATTAATGAGGAATATATTAATGAGGAATCTAGTAGAAATACATATATTAGAATTATTTCTCCCAGCTACTAATTTGAATACTTTGCTACTTGTACAATATAATGGTAGCCTTTTCACGATGACAAGATTTTCTTTTTTATCTTTTCTTTTAGAAGATAAAGTTAAACAACTGATGTTAGGAGGTGTATCTGAAGAATGTGCTCAGAGTTTTCTTTGGGACTCCAATGTCCGTAAGAGCGTCACAGACCATAAAATGTCAGAACAGGTAGTTTTCACTATTAACAAAGCCCATTCCTAAATCTCTTATGTTTATGCAAAAAATTATAAGCTGATTTTTTTCCTAGGCCATTTGCATTTGTGTCCAGCGATGTTGCTGTAATAGATAATTGAACTTGGACTGGAAAAAAAAACACTTAAGAATCTTGCCTGGTCCACAAGCTTTCCTTGGGTGAATGAACTTGTGTTTTTGTAGCTCCTGAAATCCTATTTGAGTCTATTTTTAGGTGGGAAACACAAAAAAATTGTTATAGTGGCATTCATGTGTGAGATGGCTCAGTTCAATTTGCATGTTATCCCACTTTCTGTGGGTCTTTTGTATCTTTGTCATCATTAAATACTGATTGAGACCGGCAATGTCTAGTAATATGCTTATAAATCAAAAGTTTATCTTGTATTTTACATGTTGCGGAAGGTTTTGGCTAAGTTATAGGTTGATGTCCTTTCAAGAATTATGCTGCTCCTCTATAATCAGTTGGTTAACCTCCATCAACAAGAACTATTTCTGCTCATTTAAACAAAAAAAATTACATTCTTCCTGTCTTGCCTCTGCAGACTCAAATAAAATATATAGGACATCTCTAGGCAGTACAGATAACCAGACCCCCTACCTGCTGAACTACAATATCTCATGTTCTCCCCATCTATGTTTATGTTAACATGAAAATTGCATACTACAGAGGGCAACTACATTCCAACCATATATTTGCAGTGTTTTGTTCTCTCTCATTTATATTTTTCAGTCCTCGTACAGGTAGTCCTCAACTTATGACCACAATTGAGCCCAACATTTCTGTTCTTAAGCGAGACATTTGTTAAATGATTTTTCCCCCATTACAGGTCCTTTCTTGACACCATTGTTAAGTGAATCACTGCAGTTGTTAAGTTAGTAACACACTTGTTAAGTGAATCTGGCTTCCCCATTGATTTTGCTTGTCAGAAGTTCACAAAAGGTGATCATGTGACTCCAGGACAATGCAGCCCTCATAAATAGGAGTTAGGTGTTTGAATTTTGATGATGTGATCGTGAGATGCTGCAATGGTTATAAGTGTGTGCCAAATGTTCATAAGTCACTTTTTTCAATGTCATTGTAACTTTGAACGGGCGTTAACTGAAAGGTTGTAAGTTGAGGACTATCTGTACTAACTACACTGTATAATTCTGGGAGTTGCAGTTCTCAATATATCACAAGAAGGTTGGGGAAGGCTGCTCCAGCCAAACCAGCCTAAAAGCATTTGTGAGTGCCCTGTTTTTTTAGCCACATGCAAATGTTATAATAAAACCTGCTGATTTAATTTTCATACAATATAGCTGCTGATCGGTACTAGTTTCCAGAAAATAAAGTTCTGATTTATTTTTCTGCCCCAAGTTCTGAAATTGGCTGTGCTTTGACTTCAGCATCTCCTAGGGCAGGAGTCAGCAACCTGTGGCTGAGGAGCCACATGTGGCTCTTTCACCCTCTGCTGCGGCTCCCTGTCACCGGTCGACTCCACAATTTGATAGGGCTTTCGGTTAGGACAGGTAGAGGAAAAAGGATACTGAACTAGGAGACTCTATGGTGGGGGAACCGGACTTCTTGTCGGCTCCAGAATTGAATGGGGAGCTTCCGGCTAGGACCTTTGTGGCTCTTTGAGTGTTTAAGGTTGCCGACCTCTGTTCTAGGGGTATCTATGATATTCAGTATCTCTTAAGAACTTGCCTGGAGGCCAGAGGCAAATGAAGATTTGCGTGCTCGCCTTCCACTTCAGCGGTCTGGTTCCTGCAGCCTGCTAGCGGCCCCCTGATATACAGTTCACCATAACAAACTCTGACTTATTTTTGAAATATCTTTTGATCCAAACTTCACAGCACTTTGTCCTCCTTTTTCGTCCCAGGATTTGAATCATCTGAGAAGTAAACTTTTGGTACCAGGATCGCATCTTGATTTGGGCCTGCGAGAATCCAAGATTCCTATACTTTTGGTTCAACAGTCTGGAAAATTGCTTGGAGATGATCGATTGGGATGGGGAAGTGGCTGGGATATTTATCTGCCCAAAGGTTGGGGCATGGCCTTCTGGCTGCCTTTTGTAAGTGATGTTTCAAAAGTGAAATAAGGAGAAATTAACATAAATTATGTATTATATAAGCTCAGGATGCTTGGTGCTCCAAGAAGAATTTGCTTTATATTTTTCATTGAAAGTTCATATATACTTTTAAATATGACTAACTTCTTTTCCAATTTTGTTCTGAAAACAAAAGGAAGTACAGTCTTAACATTCATGTATGCATTTCTTTCCTTGAATGAAGTTGTGCTCCTTTTTCCACAGAAAAATATAGATTAACTTTAAGTTACAGATGTCTTGTAAAAATTATTTACATTCAAATTCTGTTTTCTTGTAAAATTGCACCATAAGTGAATTTAAAAGTTATTTTTATAATATACAGCATATACACAATGCAAATATTTATTGTCAAGCTATTTCTCTGGATATCCATATTTGCAAATATGTTAGTAAATAGCAGATGTGATTTTACCCATAAGATACAAAAGAGCTTCTATAGTTCTTTATCTCACCCATGCTTGCATTTAGATATTATAGTGTAAGTTCGTGGAGAAAATCTAAAAGTGTAAAACTCCAACTCCAAAGTAGCAACAGATTTATATCTAGAATAATTGTTTTTAATTTAAATGCAGCATTTTAAATGTAAATAATTGTAAAGAAGTACAATTTACTTTTTTACATGTTCAGTTTACTTCAGTAGAAGTAAACTTTTTCACCACCTATGCCATAGGTAAGCAAACCAAAAGTGAAGGCATTTTGTTGACTCCATATAAACTGAATGAGACTAATTTTATCTTCCCAGCATCCAAGACCATGTCATTGTCTTACCTTGCAGATACATCAAGGTGCAAGAGTTGGTGGCTTACAAGAAGCTTTGAAGCACTCCCTGTATAAGGGGACACCCCATGTTCCTCATGATTATCCAGACTGTCCTGCTGGTAGCCAGTTTGCAAAAGAACTAGAGGAGAATCTCCTTGAGAAGTTTAAAAGGTAAACAGCTCACTGAGGTATCGCAATCAACAAATCTGGTCCTATAACATGCAGTAGCATTTTATTACTCTGTGTGCACTGGAGGAATGATGGTGATGATGATGTTTATACTTTTTTCACTTCCAAATAAAGATCCCTAAAAGAGGTAAAGATAAAATAAATGTAGACAGGCATATTATGGATGGTATCGTGATTACATTTATTAGGAAATTAGCCTCTAAAATGTGCTCATTTGCAATAAGGTAAAGGTTCCCCTCGCACATACGTGCTAGTCATGCCTGACTCTAGGGGGCAGTGCTCATCTTCGTTTCTAAGCCAAAGAGCCAGCACTGTCTGACGACGTCTCCGTGTGACCAGCATGACTAAACGCTGAAGGCACATGGAACGCTTTTATCTTCCCACCAAGGTGGTTCCTATTTTTCTACTTGCATTTTTACATGCTTTCAAACTGCTAGGTTGGCAGAAGCTGCAACAAGTAACGGGAGCTCACTCCGTTACGCGGTGCTAGGGATTTGAACTGCCGACTTTCTGATCAACAAGCTCAGCATCTTAGCCACTGGGCCACCACATCCCCTTCATTTGCAATAAGTAGCTGCAATTCAATGTTTTTCCTAGTTTGTGAATGCCTGGAAGCCCATCCTTGAAGCTATTTGGGGATTTTTAGAAGTAGCCTGCTGGGTACCTTATGATGCGGACATAATTCCTTTTATATTTGCAGAATGTATTTGAGTGTGTAAAGTAGCCACTTAAGAGTTTATCTTCATATTTTTATGATAGAGCCATAGACATTAGTGTGCCAGGACATCTAGATTCAGCAGCTGTTGGGATCAGAGATGATTTAGAATGAGCCATAGTAGTAAGGAGTGAATTCATTCTGGCATACTTGGAAGTATCTTAACATGAAAGCCAGCTCAATGATGAGAAAATGAAGTCTCACTGTTCATCACAGAACTAAGATATGTTGAAAAACATCCAGTGTTAACAAAGCTTCTGATTTTATCAGGTACCCCCATGGACATGAAAAATGATTATTTTTTATGATCTGTTATACATGCAAGCATATATCTTGCAGCTCAGTATGTAACTGAAGAGGAAAGCAAATTTAAAAATATGCTTTTGTAGGAATAAATAATTTCATATTGTATTATGGGCTTTGCTGCTAAATAGAATTTTTTTTTTTTTATCATAGGCGACCTCCTGCAAAAAGAGCCAATTATATTAAACATGGGACTTTGGCTCCATTCCTCTGTCCATGGGATAAACTCACACAGGATTGGGAGACTAGATACAAAGTCCATATGAAGTCCAAGCAGATATCAGCTTTGGACAGGGAAGGTTGTGTGTCTGAAGAACATGTCCTTGGTGGTCCCAGCTCTACAACAAGTATGGTAGATGCCCCAACAAGCAAAGCAGACCAGCAAATAGATACATGCTGTCAAAGTATGGAAATGGAAAATGAGGAAAAGGCAATAGATCCATGCAAAACAGATGAGGTCATTTCAGGCCAGGCCTTCTGTATTCTCAGGTATGTAAAACAAATGTGTAACCTTCTCAATCACTCTCGGGTGGTTAAGTTACACGCAGCGTGAATCTCGGCCATGCATTTGTCTTGCAAGAAAAACTAGATATAGAAGAGCAAATCATTGTCAGTAAGCAGAGACATCTACCTTGGCTGAAGTGAAAATTTTGTATCCCGAAAATTTTCACTTCAGCCAAGGTAGATCTTTTGGCTTACTGACTTTTCTTCAGTTGCCTGAAGGAACTGGTTGTAAAACATTGTCAGTACAGTACAATTGTTGAGTTTCTGCATCTCCCTGTCATTCCTTATGCACAACTTTGAACTGGTCAGAATCAAACTCTTGGTAGGTGGGCAGAGTTAGCCTGCAATACTGCATTCTAACCACTAAACCACCACAGATCTTATGACTATCTCATACAATGAATTAAATTATCTTGAGTGCTCATCCTTTTATTTTACTTATTATTTTGTAGCCAAATTAGCAACACTCAATCAAAAGAAAGAAGTGTTGATGGAGTATAGAGTACCTAGGTTTTCCAGAAAAAGAAAAATACTTTACATTTTATTACCACTCAATCTCCCACAAGGTTTTAAATAATTTAATATATTTGGGTATAAATGCTATCAGAGGTGGGCGGCACATAAATTAACAACGGGTTCACCCAGCATCGAAAATGTGAGTATATGCTCACCTTGTTCGCGCACCATCTGCGCAGCTTTCCGTGCATGCGTGAGCATCTTGCACACACATACGGCTTCAAAAACACAGCTAATTAGGATGGCATAGTGCAGGGGCAGGTGGATGGGGCCATCCGCAGGTTTCAACTACCTGAACTGATCTGAACTGGCAGTAGCCGATTACTGAATGCTATACATGAGAGTACATGTATTTGTATGTCTAGGAAGAAGAAAAATACAATGAGACGAGAAGGAATAAATTATTCTAGAAAAACATGACTGAGTAATTGGTTAGAGTTTGAACTGGGAGTATTCCATTTCAAAGTTTTTAATGTTTTACTTTTTTTCATAAACTAGAAAAATACTATGTTTTTCGGAGTATAAGACACACTTTTCCCCCCCTAAAAGAGGCTGATAATTTGGGTGTGTCTTGTACTCAGAATGTAGCTTTTCTGAAGCTTTTTTCAGATCTAACAAGGCGAGTGAAGCAATCTTTGTAGGCTTTTTTTCATTGCTATTCCCTCCGAAGAAGCTTTTTTTCAGACCTAAGTCTTTGTAGGCTTTTTTTCATTGCTACTCCCACCGAAGAGGCTTTTTTTCAGCCCTAACCAGGGGATAAAATAATGTACTGACGCTTAAGAATGCTAGCCAGATGAATACCTGGTAGGCAGATTCTCCTCCCCCCCCCTATTTTCCTCCCCAAAAACTAAGGTGCGTCTTATAATCAGGTGCGTTTTATACTCCGAAAAATACGGTATAATCTGTTGTATCCTTTCAACAGGACCAGAAAACTATTAAGCCAAATGTCATTTTGGTGTCATCCTACATCTGGTCAAAGGCGGTACCGACAGCATCGTGCTTCTAAGATGAATGAGAAAGAACTGGCTGAAGATACCACAATGTGTATTAATCAACATTATCCCAGGGCCCTAGTATGGGTGAGCTTGTCCCTTCTCAGAAAAGGAAATCCTGAATTGCACACGATGATTTGCATTCCAGAAAGGGATGACTTGCTTCAGCTTGGCAAAGACCAGCGTTTTTGTGGCCCTCAGGAACCTAAGCACAAGGACCAATTTAAAAACAAGGTCTCGAAACGAAAGGGAAGAAGAAAGGAAGCGAATGACGGGAAGGTAACAGAAAAGAGTGCCTTGAAACCCATGAATGTAACAGCAGATATACAGGAAGACCTAGTTTTGGGATTGTGGCCTCAGCCTCTACCAGATGTTGTATGTCACTGCTCCAGAGTTCTCTTAGGCTTTGTCACTCAAGGGGACTTCTCGTTGGCCTCTGGCTGTGGTGAAGCTCTTGGCTTTGTAAGCCTGACAGGTTTGCTGCAAATGTTGATCGATCAGCCGGCAGACAAGAAGGGGCTTGTGCTGTTGAGAAATCCAGATTCATTACAGTACAGATTTGCTAGGCTTAGTGTTGAAGTTTAATTTGCCTTGAACTTCAGTGTAACATTTAAGGGTACTAAAGAAAATGTGCAGTAAACACACACAGCTTCCCTCATTTAAAGTCAAGCCTTCCAAAAACGAATGCCACCTTTGTTTATATGTAACACGAAACAGGCTTTAAAAGCCCTGCGTTCATGGTTGATTCAAGTACCCATTTCCATTATTCAGGGGGATATAAATTTTCTGAAAACGTACACATACATTTAAAAGTTGCTTTAAAAGCAACTGGCATTCACTGTATGTTTAAACAAGGAGTTCCTCCCCATTGCCTGAAACTGCCAGCTTTAACACTTTAAATAATATCCTTTTGAAAATATCGCTGGAGCTGGCAGTGGATTATGGACTCCACGTAAGAGAGTTCGACCCGAAAATAGCACGATGGTACAATATTACTTTCCATGCTTTGTCTGAATCTGACACGACAGTGAATGAAACCAAAATTAATAAAGCTATAGACTGCTAACTGCATGAAGGATTGGGCTACCCATTTTAGCCTTGGCTGTTCTAGGCAAATTATGCTTATGCAGTTATCTTGTATTCTGGAGGAGTCTTCACGATGTTCGAGAGAAGGTAATTCGGCTTCTCTTTCATACTGTGCTGTTTTTCATGATTGGAAGGTGGAATTGCATTACTTTGCTTCAAAGACGTACTGTTTTGATGGTAACGAGAGGTGCCATTCACCAGTCAGCATATTAGAATGTTTTAAAGGCAATAAACAGTCTTACAACAGAAAATTAGTGTTTGTGCTGTGTCTGTGTCTATATGCGTTGTATTTGAATTTTCACATGAAGATAAATTGTGATGTTTTCCTCTTCCCTCCCAGGATGGCCAGTGGTGGCTAACCTTTCTCTGCTCGGGTGCCAAAAGTGCATGTGTGTGCCCACACTCATAATGCAATGCCCTCCCCCCCCCTGTGCATGTGCACACTGCCCCCCTGGGCTGCGCATGCACAGAGGCCTCACTGAAGCCTCCAAACTTCCGGTTGGCTCATTGGGGAGGGTGAAAAACGGCACAACGGGAAACCGGAAGTTCAACTCCTCGCGTGCCCTCAGATATCTCTCCGCATGCCACCTGTGGCAGGTGTGCCATAGGTTCTCCATCACAGATATAGGCTATAGATAAAGGCTATAATGTTGAATTCCTTATGTGATTTCAAATTATTGAATTCAGATTTTTAAATAATATTTGAGTTTTTGTTTAAGATGTAGTGGAATTACTAATAACATGCATGTGTGTCTGAAGATTTGAATCAAACCATAATGGAAAATATATAGTAGTGGCACTGTCGCATTTTAACTGCCAAAAAGAATGAAAGGAACCCTTCTATGATGTTGGGAATTTAAGTCTTACTTGAATCATAAGCTTTATTTTATATTAAGATGGATAACAACACATATGCATGGACTCTTGGTTTTAAATATTTACATTCATTTTGATGGATTTTACTTTTTTGGCCTTGATCTTCCTTTGATGAAAGAGCCACTTTTTCAAACAATGTTCAGCTATTTTTTAGTATAATTCTGTAAGGACATGTTTTTTTCATTGACAACACAAATGTATGTTAAGACAGTACATGAAACAGATGTATCTTGTTCTCTATTTTAAGATTCTGTTAAATATTTTATTATTTAAATAGCAGAAATTTTGTTTAAATAGCTAGCACTTTTTGTAAAAAGTCCAAATTATTTTTTTTAAAAAGAGAATACAGGATAAGTAAGCTTCCAAGCTTTGAGCTTGAAAAAAACAGATTTACTTACGATTTTTTTTTCAAGAGCTTGTAGTGATTTATATGGCTCTCTCCTTTTTTCTGTGTAGCAGCAATTTGTTACAAGAGGAAACGATTGGCCGGATTCCAGTGTTCTGCTAAGCCATAACAGCTTTGCTTGGTTTTGACTTCCGTGCTCTATAAATTGTGGTTTATTGCTAATTTTAGTGTGCGAACTTAGTCAGTTGTGCATTGATCAGTGAACCATGGTTTAGAAAGCGTAATGTGTCCCAACATGTGAACCATTGAATGATGGACTGTTGGTTTAAGGACAAACAGTGGCTGAATTGCATTTTGAACATTTTGCCCAGAATTGAGGTTGGTCCCTCCAAATGTATTAGATTTCAATTTCTCCAATTTTCAAGCCGTTTCAGAATTAGGCTAAATTAAATCCCTCAAGTCCCAAGAGAATCAACCTGGGGAAGGCTGCTGTAGCCATGCCTATAATCCATAAGCGGAATCAGAGTTTTTACCGTTTAAGCTAAAGGTATTGTTTCTTCAGAGGTTGCTTGCAATTTTAAAAGATATGCAGATATTTTAAACCCCTTGTATAATTTAAAACTGCTATAGATCGACTTTAAATGTCGGCCAAAGCTTGTAATCAAATAAATGCATTCTAGGAAGAAATTACTAATGGTCTTTGCCAGAGTCTTGTCTTGGCCATTTTCGACAAGCTTTTTTAGTACAATTATTATCTACTAATTACCTGCTTTAATTTTAAGAAAAACGTATTTTTCCAAGTAACCAACTTTTCTATTCCGTTCATTAAAGAATATTTCTCCTTGTGATAAGCCTGTCACAATTCTACAGCAATATAAACCAGAACATTAATTATACTAATTTAACATGCTTTGCATTAACAATATCATAGATAGTTGCAAGGTGGTATTTGGTAAAAACTAAAATCTTTCTTTTTCTTTTTACAAAAGTGGCAAGGTGCACTTTCATGCATGTAGAGTTCATTCTTCCAATACTGAAACAGGCCACAAGATGTCCCCATAGGAACAGCAATGCCCTACAATATTTTGCCTCTTATAAATTTGTAGGCAAATGCATCAAAAAAAAAGATGTATGCAAATAAATGTTTTTTTGAAATACTTTAAAAGTATGATTCTTACAGTCACAATGATTGCATTCAGTTACTATTCCATATTTCATTTTACTCATTAATGGTTCTTTCCTTCTTTCTTTCTTTCAACTTAGGACACTTTTTTCACTCAGATACACTCAGATAATAAATCAAGAGCAGTCAGTTATTAGATTTTTCAATTTACTACCTTAAAAAAAAGAGAGAGATGAACATAATTTTCTAAGGCCTACTGCACAGTGTTTCCCTTTTTCCCTAGCCAATTCTCAATGCAGGAATGGATGACTTGAAGTAAAAGAAACAGTGAAGACGAGTTAAAAGAATAGGATTGTTTTCCCCATTTCTCATATTTTCCCTATTTGTTGCATTCATTCCGTTGCTTACTTTTCCTAAAACTGCTCTTTTTCAGGTATGATATTATTTATATCATCTTCCAGCCTGTTTTATACTTTTTCTTAATTGAAAAGGCTGGTTAAAAATATACAGAAAGAAGTTAATTCATGTAAACCTTTTTTTCCCAAGTGTTCTCTGCATTTTTGTTGCAATTTAGTGCTGACTCACATTTTTGCAACTCAGATATGGTAGTCCTATCTCTTTGATTCCAAAACATTGATTCCAAAATGGATAAAATATAAATATATGAGTGCTAATCTATACATAATAAGGGGGGGGGGAACCTAAGTATTTTTTCCTCCCTTGTGCATCTTAATTGTAAAGTCTCTAGTAGTTCACATTAAGGATTCCTATTCTTTCAGATCATGTAGCACGAGGATTCAGAGTGGCTGTAGGTAAACTGTTGAGATTTCTTTATAAAAAGGCATCTTTTTTTCTGAGCCTGAGCATTAGCTCTGATCTCAGAAAAGTATATATGTTTGAAGTAAGGATAAATGTATTTAAATTTCTTTAACTTTATTTTCCAAATGTTCTTTGGAAAATGTTCAGAAGTTTATTTTCTTTCTCCATAAAGTATATGCAATAATATAACTACAAACACTGTGAAGTTTCCAAACAACCATTAAATGCACATCATTATTTAAAAAATAATAATATTCAAAATCTTGTTTAATCTGTTTTATAAAAAATAAATCCTTGAAGGATGTATTTAAAACCATCTTAGAAAAATAGGCTTTTTAAATATAATAACTGATAACATTACTGGAGCATTATCAGATATATGTGTGCATTCAATTAAAGATTAAAATACTAAGAAAAAAAAATCCAGCTAAGAAAAATTCCGATTTGGAGCTGAGAAAAAAAATGTCTTTGTGGTGAAGGATTTAAAAATCTCATATCTCACTAAGCATTTAATATGTAAGATTATATGTAATTTCCATGTAAGGGAATTCATTCAATCGGAAAATATTGTGCTATAACACAGGATCATCACTTGATTAAAATTTTCAAGTAAAATGAAGACAAACATTTAAAATAGCTATGTTGAAACATCTGGATGTTCCTTTAGCCCCAGTAATTCAAACATGAGTATAGTTATAAGAGCATTCAATAATCAATAGTAAAAAGTTGTCCTTCTAAGCCCTTTATTGTTTTACTATAAATTTTAAGACGTGTTAATCAAAATTACTATATCCCTGGCAGAGTTTGATTTTCAACTAATATATGTGCTGAGTTCAGCTGCTAGCCAAAATTGGTTTTCCTGTGCAGAAGCATATGAATTTCTTCTTAAAAATAAAAAATCTAAGATTTTCATGTTTTAATTTGCCCAATAAGTATCTAAACCTTTAAAATAAAACTTGGGGAAAAAATCAACAATCTATAGTAGTCTTTAAAAGAAACTAAATAAACAAAACAAAACAAAACAAACAAACAAACAGAAAGCTACTACTCCTAGAACCTCTGGATGAAATAAACTGAAAATAGAACTGAAGAAGCTTCTTGGATGAGAAGAGAAACATTTTCAAAAAAACAACAAAGTCCAGTTACCTTTTGGAAAAAGCACCTTTGGGACAATTCCAAAATATTTGCACCAGATTAGAAGAAGCTATCCTGGATTAGCTTCCAGTCCCAATAAAACATTATAAGATTTCTTTTGGACTTCAAAGAACTATTTTTAAAAACTGACACCTCTTTCACACTGGTTTCTTTAAAGTGAGGCATACTACATGGTACCACAATGGATTTTAAGGCCAGAATATGATTGCAATGCAGAGTTTAGACTTCATGTTGCCTGTTATGAACTGTGTAGTATCCCTCATGCACACATTGATTTTGAACTCGGCTTAATCAGATCAGTTTATCTGGTTTGAACTTATGCTTCCTTTATTTGGAAGTAGTTTTTTTTTTTTCTGGAGCTGTGCTAAGACCAGGACCTGTGTTAGTATTTTCAAACATATTGTGACTTTCTAAAGACGTGACTGCCTTCTGTACTATTGCAGAATTGTGGCGTTCTAGTCGACTGCTAGATTAAAGAGTTAACAAAAAGCTATAACTTCTTTCTGCAAGCCATTTTGTCAGCATATTAATTGTATCCAGGCTTTCTAAATACTTTCAGAGTGCAATAGCTCTTGTAAGTCAGTTGGCAAATATATCAAGGGTCTCAAAATTGTATCTCAAAAAAATGTATCAAATTAGCTAAGAACTATAACCAGATCTTTCCAAAAGAAAGCAGATGAAAAAAAGGCATGGGAACATTGAGGAAAGCCCAGGGAAGCAGTTCAACATATTCTGCAATCAGATTTTTAAAATCTACTTTTAATCCTACAGGAAGTATGCTGATTGTAGCTATAAGCAACCTTTTAAACCCGTTTGTTGGTTCATTATCCAGGGGGACTTGACTACTAATGTCAAATGCATGTGGAATCTGATTAGCTGAATTGTCTTTATGAAATCTATTTGTTCGAGGTAACTTTGTACATTAATGGGAACAAGGGACTGGATGTGCATCCATCCATTGCTTTCTATCCATAGGCTGCCATCTTCTGATGCACCAGAAGGACAGATATAAATAGTTAATGACTCTGGTTTAACTCGTTAGAGGGAATCTCAAGGGATCAGGTTCAGGGACTAAATCATATCTCTTTCTCAATTCCCCTCTTTATTTTACCAGCTCTTGCAGATTAAAAGGAAAGTACGACTGTGAGGTTGGTAGACTGAGTCTCTATTCCAATAAAACAGTAAGCAATAGGTTAATAGTGGCATTGAGAGTAATGAAGCAATAGGTTGTAACGCGTGAACTCAGGCAAAGAATAATTATGACCAAAGAGAATTAGGATACCAGAAATTGTGGATTGGGTTGAGGCAATACATATATAACTTAATTTAAATAATGGTTTCATATTTCCCATCTGTCCATTGTTATCTAACAAGGAACACCATCCCCAAAATGTCATCACATAGACAGAGCTTTGTTGAGAGACAATTATTAGGATTCCTACATACCAACGTTTCCACTTCAGTGCTCTATAACCACCTCTACTCCAGCGACTGAACTCTTATTCTTTCTCTTCCTCCTCCCTCTCCCTTAATCTTTCATCTGATCCGTTTATTTCCCTTGCATTTTTTCTTCAGTTTGCACACCATATCTAATCTTGGGTTTGGCAATAATAATAATAATATGCAATTTTTTTTCTCTTCCAACAAGCTGCACAAAAGAGCCTGAGACGGAAATAGGCTACATATATTTGGCTACTTATAATAGGCAATACAAACAAAACAACTTGTTCTAGCTCTAACCTTGAAGGGAAGAAGAAGAAGTGCATTAAGAATATGAAAATAGAGTCATTGCCCAACTTTCATATAAGACTTAGATATTTTGGAACTGAAGGAGATTATCAAGCACAAAAGACCAGGTCCAAACTGAAGGTTCAATTAAATTGATTTAATTGCACGGGAATCTTCTCAGCTAATGGTTGGCATCTGCTTTAGATTCAAAGGTGGGCTGCTGAGGGTTTGCAGGGGTTCAGGAGAACCTCTAGCTAAGATTCTGTGCAGTTTGGAGAACTCCCAAATCCCATTCCTGGATGGCCCTGCCCACCTCTCAGAAGCTCCCATGCAGCCTGTTTTGGATGCAGGTAAGTGTCAGGCGCGCGGGGAGGCTCCGGGAAGGTGAAAAACGGTCCTACCGGAAGTTCGGGAAAGCCGGAAATGGGCTCATTTTACAAATTTTATTTTAAGCAGCTTCCAAAGCAAAACAAGTGTGCCACACAATGCCAAGATGTTGCATCTTCCTGTGTAGAAATTGCACTCTTGGATGTGGTAGCATTTTCCCCTTCAAGAGCGATTCTGTCAAATTCATAATTCTGCTTGGAGAACAGGTGACAGCTATGGCCAAGGGGACCTTTAAAGTCCCACCCTTTCCTGGATTGGGTAGTCCTTCAGTCATCTATCCCCTAGTCACCTCACTGTTGGACTATTCTATGTGCTGTACACGGGTCCACCCTTCAAAAATACCCAGACGTTTCAACTGATCCAGAATGCAGCAGTTCAAGCACTAATGGGCATGCCCCTATACAGATAAAAGCATGACTTACAACAGACTTACAACATGACTTTGAACAGTGACTGTTCAAAGTTAACAATGGCACTGAAAAAAAGTGACTTAGGACCATTTTTTCACACTTACGACTGTTGCAGTATCCCCATGGTCACCTGATGAAAATTCAGATGCTTGGCATCTGGTTCGTATTTATGACGGTTGCCGTTTCCTGGGGTCATGTGATCAGCTTTCGCGACAGTCAATGGGGAAGCCGCTTTATTAACTTAACAATTATAATGGCTCACTTAACAGTGGCAAGAAAAGTCATAAATTGGGTCAAACCTCACTTTGCAATATAAATGTTGGACTCAATTGTGTTCGTACGTCGAGGGCTACCTATACCAGTGTGACATCTTTGTTTCATGAACTACCTTGGCTGCCAGTATACCTCTGGGTGCAATTGAAGGTATTGGTCGCAGGAGACATCGGGTGGGTGGTTATTTGTGGAACCACCTATCTCTCATAATTTCAGCCGAGCTGGCAGCAATAACGCCATGTATCAGGACTCAGAGAACATGCCTCATCTGTTGCAATGCCTGCCCTCTGGGATGAGAGCCCCCTAAAATCTGTGTGGCTCCCATCCTGCTGGCATTCTGTAGAGCCCTAAGGACCTGGGTTTTCTCCAAGGCCTTTGATTACGTTGGATGGAGATCTTTGTTGGATGTGTTTTTGTTTCTGTGTGGAGTGACCAGATCTCATCTTGTTTTGTTTTGTACTGTATTTTTGTTCATTATATTATGAGTATCCAGAGTTGGACGGCACCTGAATTTAAATAAATGAATAAATAGCCATGGTTGACTCTTGGCACCAGTTTAGAGATCTACATACTAGGAAACCTGCTGCTTGCTAATATAGATGGTTTATCTACATCTGCTGGGGAATATGCAAAGTACTTCTTTATTATTGCGTAAGCCTCAAAAACATGTAGATTTTAAATTCCCTCAAGGCCAGGAATGGTTTACTTTGAAAGGGTAGATTTGATATAAGCCTTCTATTAGGAAAACAGGCTTTTTTTAAAATTTAAAAGTGGAATTTTAATTGCATGCTATATTTTATCTTGTAAAAATATCTCCATTTGGTTCTCTTTTTTTTATTAACACAAATGCATCAATACCTCCTGTGGCTACATTGCTGAATAATATTGTAGATGAAGCAAACAGACAAACAGGACACATCAGAGCCATTTTCTTTTTATTGCTAGAAGCAGCCAGGGAAAAGCCGCACTCAAGCGCTTCCATCATAAATTTTAAAGCAAAAGCATTAAAATACTTACTTGTCCCAGTTGTGCCTTAGAACTCTGGAGAAGGGCAACGTTAGCATACAGTATGTAGATAGGTCTGTCTTGAAAAATGAGGCAATGAAATACAGCAAAAGGTTTTTATTACCAACAAAGGCTTATGGGCAGCCTACAGCTGCTTTCCCTTCAGATTTCTAAAGCTAATGGAGAGTCCAGTACATGTTATAGATTCTTCATCTGGGACTTTTCCAAGGGCGCAAGGAGCACATCACCTCAAAAGGACTATATATTATGGTTGCAAAGAATAAAAGGTGCCTCAACCTCTTCTCCAGAAAGTATGTACATCGTAACAACAATAAAAGAACAAAAGGCATATAAACATACCGTATTTTTCGGAGTATAAGACGCACCTTTCCCCCCCCTAACAGAGGGTGGAAATGTTGGTGAGTCTTATACACGGAATACAGCAATTTTGGCCTCCTGAAGCCCCGCCCCTGCATCCCATTTTTATGAAAAATGGGTCTGTTGTTCGCAAAAACGGGGTGCGCAGAGGATTTGAGAGGATTGTAGACTGTTTCTGTGGGCTGGTGGAAGGCAAAAACTCCCCATGTTTTTGTGAAAAATGGGCTGTTTTTCACCCTTGTCTGTGAAAAACGGGGTGCGCAGAGGGTTTGGGAGGCCTGCAGAATGTTTCTGTGGGCTGGGGAAGGCATA
>JANHFT010005372.1:346249-357954 GCA_032467955.1 Pseudoxenodon macrops | reverse complement strand
GTGTCCAATCACACTTGGCCAATAAAGAATTCTATTCTATTCTATTCTATTCTATTCTATTCTATTCTATTCTAATCTAATTCTATAGAATTGCTCTCTGTGCCGAGAGTATTGGTGCAATAATGGTGAAGTGAGGCTAGTACAGATATTTCTGTAACACAGGCACTGGAAAAGCACATGGCCTGTGGTTTCTATGCCCCAGGAGCCTTGTCTCCCTGGATAGGGAACCTCCTTATATCAGCCATAAAGACAGCTTAAGGGGAAGACCATGACCTTGTGCCAGAGTAAAGGCCATCTGCTATCTAGATACTTTGAGATTACTTAAGTACGCCATGGGGAGGTGGGAGAATACTATTGGATTCATTTCACTGGCAATTAAGGCTGAGAAACTGGCTAGATCTGATGGGCACCGTGTCTGCTACACCTTGTTAATGAATGCTTTGGCCTGATCATATCCCATTCTGAGTAGAAGACTGGAGAAAAGCCCAAGGACAAGATCTACCATGTTGTAACTTTCTCCTTTGGGAGAAGTTCAGCTATCAAAAAGGTAAGAGGAACAATCAGCCACAGGGAAATTATGCATGTAAATTAGTGACTGTCAATTCTTGTGAAAATAATTTGAGTGCAGGCTATTATCAGACAATAATGTTCAACTCCTAAGTTTTGCAGAGCAAGCTGCTTGCCATAGCCCTGGCCTCCCTCATTAACTGAGAGATTTATTTTATGACATCAGTGCAAAGAGGTGAGTCAGTATCATGGAGTTGGTGTTGCAACAGAGGAGCACAGCTGAAGCCAATCTGGTGCCCTTCAGATGTGCTTGAATTCTGGACCAATTCCCAGCCCAAAATCTAGTTATTGAAATCCAACACATCTGAAGGCACCACTTTGGGCAAAGCACACAAAGCATAATTAGAACAAATATCCAGATTTGGAGGATAACCTATTCGGAACATTGAGCCATACTGTCCAATTTATTGTGTGTGTATGTGCATGCCCATGCATTTATATACACAATTGGTCAGCTTTGTAAATAACGATCTATTGGTGCTAAAAGATTGCAGCATATTTGCAAACTGGGAAAGAACTGAGAAAATGACTGAATAGTTGGCTTGACGGTGAATGTGGTCTGCTGCAGTTTTAATGCTTGTGGGAAGTGGCACATGGCCTCTGCTTCAGTGATTAAGCCAAGGCCTAAATTCCTCTAAGTCCCATTAGGGGGGGAAAAACTGAGTGTATTGGGCTTAGTTTCCAACATCTGTATATTTACTTGCCAATTTTGAAGTTACAAAGTTCAGTTCCTGGAACAAGCATCAGCTGCTTGAGTTGAATCTACTTGCTGCTGTAGTGTTTGTCCACCGCTATTGATGAGCACATAATTGGAACAAAAATCACTACCAGGAAGAGCTGCAAATAGTTTTGCAAACTGCATGATACACTTAAATAATGTAGCAGGCAAAAAAAGTGTTGCTGAAAGTCTTCCTTTTAAATACTAAATTCTAAACTCTATAAGGCAGTGCTCCCCAACCTTGGTACTTGAAGATGTGTGGACTTCAAGTCCCAGAATTCCCCAGACAGTCATGCTGGCTGGAGAATTATGGGAGCTGAAGTCCACACATCTTCAAGTGGCCAAGTTTAGGGAACACTGCTGTGAGGTAAATTAGAACAGCACTGAGAAATAGGTCTGTTTCATTTCATTTGACACAACTTTTAAACTGTAATTAGCTGATGAGTTGCACTGCAGCAGAAACATGTATGCTTGCCAACATAAGCTCGGGCGTGATTTTGACTTACTCTTTTCCCATTACTTTCATGAAATGGCAGTCCACAAGACCTTTTGCACAACTCTAGCGATTGGAAACCCTGAGGCACATTTATCTAAGGACAAGAATTGCAAACAATAAGGAATAGCAGCACAATGAATGGCCTAAGGCCGTGATGGCGAACCAGAGGTGGGTTCCTAACGGTTCATTCCAGTTCTACTGAACCATTAGTAACTTGGTGGCCTGGTTTGCTAGAACCGCTAGCAACCTGGACCTGCCACACCCCCGAGCTAGTTCTTTCGGTGGTGCCATAGGTGCCATCTTTGTTTTTGCTTCTGTGCATGCGCAGCTTTTTAAAGCACTGCACATGCGTGTGCATGCGGAAAGCGCATGCACAGCTGCAGTACACCTCTGAGCAAACCGGCAGTAAGAAGATTCAGAACCCACCTCTGTGGCAAACCTATGGCACGTGTACCAAAAGTGGCAAGTGGAGCCATGTCGCCTGGCACATGCGGCGGTGCCCATTCCTCTTCTGGGTTTCTGGTGTGCATGTGTATGCGCTGATCAGCTGGCCCTTGTATGTGTGGCAGTGCCGGAAACCGGAAGAGCTGGTCTCCCATTTTTCAGCATGAGCATGTGTGACAGCCAGCTGATCGCTACATGCATGGCAGTAACTGGAAGACTTGCTGGCTGGCATGCATGCACACCTTGGAAACCGGAAGTTCTTTTTCCGGAGCGCGCATGCCCCCTTGGCAGCACCTCTTCCTGGTCGCGGCCCAGACGAGTGCAGAGTGTGCCCTTTTTAGCACTCGGTGCTGCGCGTACCATTTTTGGCACTCGGTGCGTCACGCATGCCCTTTTTGGCCCTTGGTGCCGAAAAAGTTTGCCATCACTAGCCTAAGGGAGGCACCCAATTCAAGTTTGATGGGCTGTTCTTGAAGCAGCATTACTGGTTTGCACTGCAGTGTATGATATCAAGGGATTCTGGGAGATTATAAAAAAAAACTCAGGAGCCATAAGAATAAAATGATCTGATACATAATTAGAAGAGAGAAGTGTAGTGAATGCAAAACACATAAATGGAAGATTTAAAAAATATTTTTTTTTATTCTTCAGTTGGAGTCTTGAGAGATACACTTTCTTCATATAAAGAGCCATAGGATGGTTTATTTGAATCTGGCTGTATTGTGCTGCTCTTCTTCTTCCCTGTGGGATTAAAATAACAATAAAAATGCTTGGAGCAAATATGATAAATCAAATCCAACATGTTTAATTATGTTCCTTCTAAAAAGCTTCTCACTATAAGCTTCACTTTGTTTTGCTGTAATAGAGAATGGCAACGGGATGGAAATAATTCAAGATTTCGTCTTTAAAAAATGCACTGGCAATAGGAAAAGAAATTAAGTGAAAAGTAATTTTTATTAAAGATGATTTGAAGAGTTATCTGATGTGGTTTTTCTCTTCAGCCATCCCACTAATGGTTGTTTTTCAGCTGTGTGAATAGGAATGACAGACAAAATATTTCCAGACTCTGACTTACCAGGAATGTGTCCACAGTCTATATAAAATGTTGTCAAATGTTCCTTGCTTCTGTTCTGGGTTATTATAGAAACGCCAATAAACGTCAGAGAACACCTGCAGGAGATTGGTCAAACCTGTGACTTTCATGCAACAATAACCAGCTGTCTACGACATGTTTTGGTCCACACCTCCCACAAGTCCATGGGCCATGCTGGCTGGGAGTGATGGGACATGAAGACCCAAATCAGTGGCTCTTCATGTCCCATCCTATTGTGGGCTTCTCTCTGTTGCTGAAGTATTTGGAAGCCAAGTTTATCTAGGCCACGTAATGTGGAAACTAGAATAAAGCTAACATGACATCAAACAATGATGGGCTGAATGCAATTAATTTATAATACATCTCAAGTCACACCTGTTCTCATACCACCAAAACAGGGCAAGACTGTTTTGCATAACTATAACACTTGCTGTTGCTGGTAAGCTCAAGGGCGTCTTAAATCTTCTTAGCTCAGAAATGCACTTTTAAAAAGTGAACTACAGATGGTCCTTGATTTATGACCAATAATTTAGTGACTGTTCAGTTACAGCAAGGGTGTCAAACTCAAGGCGTCACGTTGCCATCATGTGCTGTTCCACGAAGTTTTTTCCAGTGGTGGGTTTCAAATTCTGGCGCTACCGGTTCACAATGTGTGAATGTGCATGCGCTTTGCGTGCATGTGGTGTTGCTGCGCATGCACAGAACCTTCTGTGCATGTGCAGATTGTCTGCGGGGACGTTGGGGCGGGTGGGCAGAGCCTCCTGCCGTCACCGCTAACAGTTTGCCTGATCCGGGCTGAACTGGTAGCAACCCACCACTGGTTTTTTCCCTTTGCGGAGCTGGGTGTGTGGCATGGCCTGCATGTGACGCATCTGGCCTGTGGGCCACCAGTTTGACACCCCTGATTACACAAACCTCCTCAGAGTTACTTGTGATATTTATCACAGCTATCCTCCTCGGGTCATGTGATCACATTTTGGATGCTTGGCCACCAGCCTGCATTTAAAGCATCTTCAGTGACGTGACCACAATTTTTGGATTGTTTTTTCCCCCCAGAAACTGGGGTTTGCCTCCCCAAATACCCCTCAGATATAATAGGTTTGCTTAAAGACATTAATGGCATTCACTTGACCATCACAAAAAAGGTCACAACATTGGGTACTGTTACATGGCAATCTGCTTAACAACCACAAAGACTTAACAACCACAATTCTCGGCTCCATTATGGTCATACGTCGTCGAGGAGTACTTGCAACTGGTTGAGCTTCTGAAGTTTCACCTCTGAGGAACACTGGATAAGGTAAGAAGCTGCTCAAAGATGGAAACGTTGTTCTGAGTAGCTTTTGTGTGATTTTTGGTTTTATTTTACTATGGTTTATTTTGTCTTTTGTATTTTTTTAAACCATGATTGCTGAATTGTTCTGGATTTGAGAAACATACTTTGCTGGATATTCTTCTGCAGCCCTGGCCCTTTGCAGTGAAATAAGTAAATTACAAGGGGCAAAGAGGCAGAGTATCTTTTGAGAAAATCTTGTGGAATGAAGACTTCCTAGCTTCTACAGCAATATCCTTAGCAGGGCTAAGCTTAAAAAATGTACATTTCCCTGGTAGTTCAATCATTTGCTCTTGCTTTATGTGTCAGTATTAGTGGTCTTAATATATTTTATTCTCATTTATCTTTCCTGTGTTATTTATTAATGTATCCTAAATTGTTTGTAATGCTTAGCTGGCCCAGTTTAATTGAGGGATAAAAACTCCCATTCATACATGGAATTAAAACTGAATGAAATAAAACCCACATGTGATCCTTATTAAAGCTGTCCTCTAGCGTGAGAAGCTGTAGTCAGAAAAGACAAACCCAGATTACCCTCTGTAACTATAGACTGACTTGAACCATTATGTGGAACGTGTTGCCTCTTTCTTCTTCCTCTTAACATAGTTAAGAACTTGAGTGTAATTTTGGAAGTAAACTACTTACCCAAACAGAGACATGAAGCTACTCAGGAATCCTGCTCCTTGGAACTCGTGATAAAACATGGCACCTTGGATTGAGACAAAACCCCAAACAGCATCGCTTGAATACAGTTAGTTACTTTTGAAAGCAATGACATTTCCTCTAGCCTTAATCAACAAAACAAATATCTCATCATTCTCTCTCAATTACCCATCACGGTGATGAAATAATAACTTTGCAAAGAATGCACACATTTATAACTTTTGCAGTGCCCTTCTTGGTCACATGTCTGCCACTACAATCAGTTAGCAACCATTGTTGTTTATTTCCTTTCAAACTACCGTATTTTTCGGAGTATAAGATGCATGTCTCCCCCCCTTAAAAGAGGCTGAAAATTTGGGTGTGTCTTATACTTTGAATGTAGCTTTTTCGAAGCTTTTTTTCAGGCCTAACAAGGTGATAACAATCTTCCTAGCTTTGCAGGCTTTTTTCATTGCTATTCCCTCAGAAGAAGCTTTTGTTCAGCCCTAAGTCTTTGCCAGCTTTTTTCATTGCTTCTATCAGCTGTGCTTTAGAAGCTTTTTTCAGCTCTAAGCAGGGGATAAAATAATGTGCTGAAGCTGACTAGACTAAGGACGCTAGCCAGATGAATACCTGGTAGGCAGATTCCCCCCCCCCCTATTTTCCTCCCCAAAAACTAAGGTACGTCTTATACTCCGAAAAATATGGTATATGTCAAAAGGCTTCAAGCTATATCAGGATGTCTCAACAAATACAGTAGACTTTAATACAACACCATTTTATTCCACAATTCCTTATTATGCAATAAGGAATTTATAATCTATATCACATGTAACCTACTTCTGAGTAACCTATCTGTCTTCTCCCCCACCCCATTCCCTGCTTTATCCTAATTTAATTTGGCATTAATCAATATAATTTAATTAATCAATTTGGCATTTCATGCATCTGATGAAATGAGCTGTAGTTCACTCTTTAATAAAATCTGTTAATCTGAAAAGGTGCTACCAAACTCCTGTAGAGTGATGAGACTACTCAAGCTAAGTTAATGGTTCCTTGCAAGTTATACTCACAACCAAATTGCTCCTCCTCTCTTTACAAAGTTTCATAAATTCCTGCATTGTCAGGTCAGAAGTGTCTTTCTGTAGAGCAAGAAATGCACAACTGGGGGAATGTTTACGGTGCTCTTCCCTAGAAATGTGAAATACAAGTCATAAGCATGCAATAGATTTTTAAGGCAATTAATTAGCAATTCACTGCATGTGAAGAATGCCTCCCTAATTTGGATCTCATCCCCCCCAATTTTTTTGTCCATGAATTTACTATTAAATAACTACTTTCCCCCAAACCTGTACATATGTCAGGTGGGAAAACTCTGCTCTTGGTCCCATGGGAAGCTGACTTGAATCCTGGAGCTAGAAACAGGGTCTTCAGCAGCCAGATTATGGAATTCTTTCTCAGAGTGTGCATGGCTGCCTTCCTTTCTATCTATCTTATGCTCTATTTCTACATTTGTAGAATAACAATTGCTCTAGGACCAGACTATCATTTTAAATGAACTGTTTTAATTGTTCTTTCAATTCTTATGTAAAGAATAGAATAAATAACCACCTCCGCATGGCACTGTTACAGCTATAAAATCTAAGTTTATAACTGGATAAAATGTGTAACACTTTTGGAGAGGCTCGGGCAAGCTTACACAGAAAGCTATTGTGTATGACAATGATACAGTCAGAAGACTGGAACATTTCTTGTGTTCCATTCTATGAACCGGATGAAATCAGGGGCCAAGACCCCAGAGTTCCTCCCACTGTTCCCAAGGGGCCACCACTACGGTGCATCTTGAAGCAACAGCTCCCAAGGGCTGGCTTGCCTTTCTGACTGCTTTGTTTCTGAAGGATAGAAAATAGTGACATACAGTTTGTCATGACTCATCACTCATAATCACAGCCTAGCCAGCTCTACGGAAAGACTAATATCCACATTCTCTTCTTTAGTCAAATTGATTTCCAAACAGCTTACGTGTTTTCAAAAAGCTCAGAAAGATAACAGATAACTTTTATGCCAGCCTTTTCTGGGTTTTGCCAATTTAGGCCTCTAGTGCAGGGCTGTCAAACTCACGGCCCATGGCCCGGATGAGTCACGCGCTGGCTACCCCTACGCCCAGTTTAGCAAAGGGGAAAAACCTGTGATATGTCATGCGATGACGCCGTGACGTGAGTTTGACATCCCTGCTCTAGTGAAAAGAACAGATGTTGCAGATGGATTTAGGACAGGGCTGTCAAACTCACAGCCCATGGGCCAGATGCATCACTCACTGGCCATGCTCATACCCAGCTTAGCGAAGGGGAAAATAAGTCCTAATACGTCACTTTTTTTGGGGGGGAAAAAAGTTTTACATTTTATTTTTCCATACATATGATTACATATTTTATCTTCACATATAATCTTTCAATTCATAATAATAATGTTCATTTTACATTTCCATTCACATTATCCTCTCAGAATTCAGGGTTTCTTTCATACCATCCCAGCCTTCCCCATGTTGCAGCCCTTCTACTCTTCCTTCCTACTTCCCTCCTCTCTCCTCCTCCCTTCCTTTATACCACTCCTTCTCTCCCTCTCTTCCTTCCTTCCTTCTCCTACTTCCCCCTCTCCTCTCCTCTCCCCTCCCTTACTCCTTTCCTTGCTGCTACTCTTCCTCCTTGTACTTTCATTTTTGCAGGACAAGTAATCTATCAATAACACTATGGGGATATAATGCATAGTGAATAATTATCAGTTTTTTGGTTTGATGGTATGATGTTTTGGCAATTTGGCATTTCAATTCCATTGCTATTTGTGATTTTACTCCAATTTATTGCTATTGTAGTACATTTCTCTAGGCCAAATGCAACTGCAATATCTGGGCTGAAAATTCTTACAGTGTTTGTCGATTACTGGTCCTACTTCCACAGCCTTCCTAAATGCCTATGTTATTTTGACTTTTTTTTAAAAAAAGAGAGGATATCCTTATGTAGAAATATTAGAGAATAAAATAGAACTTGTGTACACAGATGAAAACTAAAGTGAAAATAAAAACAATACAAACAATAAAACAAGAGATGAAAAATGATTTGGGTAGTGATTCATTACTGAAAATTCAAAATAGGATTGTTAGAACCATAAAGAAGTGCTCAAAATGGGAGAAAGAAAATTTGGAAGGAGATCAAATCCTACAACAGCATTTTAATGAAGCAAAGATTAAGAACGTTAAGAGCAAAATAAAGGACTTTAACATTGACCTGTTTGATTAAGCTTTAAAGAAGACATGTGTTTATAAAATCTGAGAGCCCATGGACTTTTTTTTGCTAACCCTGGAAATAAATATTAATAATGTGTGGATACATAAAGGGTTGAGATGTGGGAAGAAGTGATTGATGTAACATAATTTCAAAGGGGTATTTTTCTACCCACTTTAATATTATGTTAAATAAATCACTTCTTCTTGCTTGTACTTGTAGAAGAGAATATTGGAAACCATTTCACTTTCTTTCTTCTCTTTGACTTTAGTTTGTGTTATCTTTCACTATTGTTAAAATCCTTAACCAAAAGTATCTGTTTCCCCCTCCCAAAAAAAAGGATTTCCCACATATTTTTAAGGGATATCTATGAAACATGAAAAGTCAAGGTGGCTGTAAGCCATTCTACAGACTGGTATTTACATACATTTCTTCTCTGTCTTTTAAATAAAATCAGCAAAAGAACTTGCTTCCCATCCAGGAGAGATAAAAACATTTTATTTTAAATAGAATTAAAGATTGTTGCATTATCGTATTCTGAGCCCTCCAGAGGTCATTAACAAGAACAACCAATGTCCTCTCAGTATTATAATCTGGCCTGAACTCAGACTGAAAAGGGGTCCTGGTAGTGTGTTTCATCCATGGCCTCCTGTAATTGTCTGCCAACCTTACTCTCAATCTAGAAAGAGAAAGATGGAGACTGGACAAAGTTATCCAACACTGCTGGGTTCAAGGATGGCCTCTTGAGAAGGGGTGAAATCCAATTTCTTTCCCTACCACTTCTGTGGGCGTGGCTTGGTGGGCGTGGTGGTGCTTGGTGGGTGTGGCAGGGGAAGGATATTGCAAAATCCCCATTCCCTCCCCACTCTGGGGCCAGCCAGAAGTGGTATTTGCCGGTTCTCCAAACTACTCAAAATTTCTCCAGAACCTGCTGAATTTCACTTTAGTTCAACACTGAAAAGAAGTTTACAATGTTAAAAAAACAGTCTGTAAGATATAGGTTATAGCAAAATTAATACAATTTGCCTAAAAACCAAAATGATACATAATTGTGTAGTGAAAGCTATCAAAATATCCCGAGGCCTGCTGTTTGCTACTGAAATTCATTGGTAATTCATTTCCAAAATAAAAAACTTTTTGAAACTCATGCAGTACTCAGGTTGGTGCAACATCTCTAAGAACAAATAATTGTCGAACCTTGGGTCATCATCAAATGCATATTGAATCCCTTGTCCATGGTGTATATCCCAGTCAACAATGAGGATCCTGCATGAACCAACAACAACATTCATTAAAAGGTAAGACCTTCAAGAATTTGTCGTTTTAAATAGATATACTCCACCTTTGCAAGCCATATTTTCTTTGAGCATATTTTGCTGCAATAGCAACATTATTGAAGATACAAAATCCATTGGCTGCATTTCTTTGACTATGATGACCTGGAGGCCTGCAACCAAGAATGATTGAGTTAGTTAACCATAAACTGTACCAAAGAGCATTCACCTAGAGCAGTGTTTCTCAACCTTTAAGATGTTTGGACTTCAACTCCCAGAATTTTGGGAGTTGAAGTCCAGATATCTTAAAATTGTCAAGGTTGAGAAACACTGACCTACAGAACATTTCAATTTGGTTACCTTATTAGAGTCAAACCATTACAGGCCTTTCCCGACATCACAGCGTCTACCAGTTGCAGTGTTGCTCCCACAGCCAGCTTGGCACAACGATATGTTGTCTGAAGAACAGAACAAGTTCATGATTCAAAGACTCCTACTGCAGTTTCTGAGAAAAATGAATGGAGGCTGGAGAGATGGGAACAGGCTGGCACTCTACAACACTGAATTTCCCCTCATTCAGGCATTGGGTATTAGAACTGTAATTCAAAGAATCACTCGGCAGTCACCTCCTCCCAATTTATATTCCCAGGAGTCGGAGAACTAAGAAAGTAGGAATTTGGGGAGATGGGTAGAAAGATAAGTCTGGAGAAAGCTTTGAGTCTTGGCCATAAGAAAAGCTCCACCCATTCAGAGGGACATGTTTATGAACATACATTTAGTTCCAGGGAAGGTTAAGAGCTGTGAGCTTGTAGGAACATTTTAAAGTTAAGGCTGGCCATTGGAAACCCATTTTAAGTTATTTAACAATGGCTAAATTTGGTTCCTTCTGCAAACATTAACAAAATGACTGTGGTGTTCAGCATCTTACTCCAGTTACATAATTTTGGGTAGAGATTTTTAAAATAAAGGGGGAAAATATCTAAATCAGGAAAGGGTTTAGTGGTGGTAGCAAAAACAATAGATCCTTTCAAGGCCTTCCATAGGGAAGCCACAAAGTTGAAATGACAGCTGCAACCATGTGATCAAAGACTCTACATCTCCTGCAAAATGTTGCTGGATCCTTTAGAAATATTCATGAGTTAAGAACAATATGTTTTAATTTTGAAGATCAGCCACCCCACAACTCTTTGGGTGTGGAGTAAGCAGGATTTGGAGAAAACGATTTATGACTAAGCAATATTATATCTAGGAAGAATTCTAAATTAGGCTGCATACTGGATGAAAGTAAACAGCATCATATTTAGCAGACACTTTTTGGAGCTCTTCTTTTTCCATTTTCTCAGTGCTCTTCACAATTTCCACATAATCCATACTGGAAAAGAAAAAGAAATATGGTGTCACCCATAGACATAACACAGGGTGTGAGCCAGTTTCAAATGCTGCTGCCTCTATTACTCTGCTAATCAGGTTGCAAATAAAGTGACAGAACAGCTATCTATAGCAAGCCAACTGAGATATGAGACAAGATGCTGAACCAATATGTATGTAAAGTGAACTGATTAATGATTTTGCCCCTAAGCCAAAACTATATTGGGACCATTTCTCAGGAGTAGTCATGTAAAATGCAATCCCATTTTTTGGGGGGGATGGTTTAAAAAAAAAAAGTGTAGAACACTAAGTCTAGGTTGCATTAGTCTGTAGAGATTCTCAGTCATCCAGGTCATGGTTGTCCCAAAAGTGTTTCTTCAGGAGGCAACTGGACTTTCTTGTTTTTTCTTTCGAAGATGTTTCGCTTCTCATCCAAGAAGCTTCTTCAGCTCTGACAGGATAGTGGGGAATGGAAGGATTTATATTCCT
>JANHFT010005372.1:276017-286100 GCA_032467955.1 Pseudoxenodon macrops | reverse complement strand
AGAGGTGGGTACTGCCGGTTGGGTTTGGTTCTATAGAACCGTTAGTGGAGATTTGCCTCTGCTCGCCAAACCAGCAGCGACAGCTGGCTGGCCACGCCCCTGAGCCAGTTCTCAAGGGAGGGAATCAGTCCTCCCGGTGGAAATTGCCTCGAAAATACCCCTCTGTGCATGCACAAAGCCTCCTGTAAATGCGCAGAGGGTTATTTTTGAGGCAATACCTGGATGCGATGGGGGCGCGTGCGCGAGCACTAAATGTGCACTTCTGTTGCAACCAGAAACGGTAGGAAAGGTAAGTAGAACCCACCCTGTGTGTAGTAGACTAGAGATACATGATATTGTATCTCTCCCCCTCAGTTGAAAGAAGGCTGTTCAATTTTGATATAGATGGCTTCTTTCAAACCAGTGATACTCTCTGCCCAAAATGTGAATTTTGCTGTCTTCAAAAGAATGGCCTTTTGTCTTTTAAATACAGATAGACTACTATAAATTTATACGGAAATGATTGGAAATAAAATTTATTTTGAAGAGCCGAAGTATTCATGAAATGCTACAGGTTGGGGACAGGCAGTTTACAAAACTGCTTATTTCATCATGCCTTTTGAATATGAAGGCCTTCTCACTACCCTGCTTCCCTGAAAATAAGACCTCCCCGGATAATAAGCCCAATAAGGCTTTTCAGCGCATGCGCTAAAATAAGCCGTCCCCGGAAAATAAGCCCTCCTCAAAACACAGCAGGAGCCATGAGGTGACCACGCTTACCGCCTTCTGTACCTCAAAAATAATAAGACCTCCCCGAAAATAAGGCCAAGCGCTTATTTTGGGGGGTCAAAAGAAAATAAGACCCTGCCTTATTTTCGGGGAAAACACAGGCAGTCATGAAAGGTGTCAGAATTCAATAGTGGTTTTTTTTTAATGTGTGTAAGTTGTGTTTATATATGTTTATATGTGAACAGCATTAAACATCTGGGATTCTACTCAAACCACTCTTAAGGGGATTTTTTTATTCATGAGAAATTGTTTGAGACGCCTTTTACAGCTGAAGGAGGGGACCAAGCCCTTCAGCCTGGCAATAGCAAATTTAGTCCTTCTTCTGAAGAAATAAAACATTGACTTCATATTAATATTATATTTTATGAAATCACTGCCCAGAAGCTACCAGACAGCTGTACAAACAATAGCAGATGCTAGAGGGGGGAAAACGGGGAGAGGCTAGGAAAGGCCCCCAAGGAGTAAGTTTTCAGTGGCTTTCTTAGAAGTTAATGGGATTAATGCCTTATCTCAGATACCTGAAAACTCTTATTTATACCTGTTTCCAAGTGTGACTTGTGGTATTAGCAAAGTCAAAGAGGGTTTGCAGTTTCCATTAAAGTACTTTTTTCCCCCTGGATCTTTGAAAAGTTGGATTATGAGTAGGAACACGTAGGAAAGGATATTATGACCATTAAAAAAAAAGTCTTTGTATTTGAGGAACTGGATTTTCTTTTCCTTCTTTCTTTTCTTTTCTTTTTTAAAAAAAGAGGGTAACTTTTCTCTCCTCCGGCTCTTATCAAATTGCCAATGTAATTGGTAACTTATCTATTCATCGCTATATTTTGCACTCTTCCATCAAAACAACCCACCCAATCCACCTTTCACCCCCACAAAGTAATTTCAATACTATTGCACAACCTGATCTCTTGAGAGAGAGACGATCCATAATTCAGCAGCAGAGAACCTGCAGTACATTAGAAAAAAAGATGTCAAGTGCGGTTCTAGGCAGAGGTGGCTTCTGAATCTTCTTACTGCTGGTTCGCTCAGGGTTGCGCCTCGAGTGCACGCTCAAAGTGTGCGAGTGAGCGCATGCACGGCAGTCAAAAACTAGCTTCTGTGCATGCGCAGAAGCAAAGTCCAAGATGGCAGCCCCCACGGAGCTACCAACAGAACCGACTCTGTGACGTCACCGCGGAGTTACTACCCACTCTATAGAACTGGATAGAACCAGTAGGAACCCACCTCTGGTTGGTTTGCATGATGTATCTCTTAAATTAAAAACAAATGTAAAATACTTCCTTTCTGATTAACATATTCATTTTCTCTTGAAATTAAACTGTTTGATTGATTGATTGATGGATTGATTTGTATCCCATCTTTATTCTTTTTACAGATAATTGAAGGTGATGAACGAATCCAACATACCTTTGAAAGAGAGCGACTGGCCCAAGATCACTCAGCTTATTTTCATGGCGAAGGCAGGAATAGAACACCTGATCTCCTGCTTTCCAGCCCGGTGCCTTAACCACTAGACCAAACTAGTTCTGAAAACAAACCTTATTTTATTTTTGTTTGTTTTTATAACAAACTTTGATTTTTCTCATGGTTCAGTACTTCAATAGTGAGAAATATAGTTCTTGCATTGAGTAAAAGGCCTTCCAAGCAAACAACCAAACTCAGGGAATGCCAAGGAATCCACAGGGCGAAAAAAGAACAGTTTTAAGCAAATGGATTATATTGCTGAGAAGTGAATGATGGATTTACAAGAAATATTCAGACTGAGAAATTTGGATTAGATTTAAGGTAGAGGTTATCACGTGGATCACATTTTAATGTGATCAGATCCTTAAAGTCAACTGTTCTAGCCTGATTCAGTGAATTGCAACATAAACATTTTTAGCATGAGAAAGGTATGCATTTTGATAAATTCCTGCCAACAAGAGCTTGGAAATCTCAGTTTGGAAACCAGAGCATCTCAGTTCTGTGATACTGGAAAAAAATTACTCCTTTTTACAGTATTGTGTAATAAATACAGCATCTCAGTTTTATATTAACTGATGGGTTGATTGGATTTTTAAAGTTCTCTTTAAAAGTCCAAGATCACCCTACTCTCACAAAACTAAAATTGTAGAAACAAGCATAACAGTACTATAACTAAAAGCAGAATTAAAAATCCTTAATCACGTAGCTCTGGAAATTTAGTACTGGAAAGGATCTTGGAAGTTACCTAGTCCACCAGCTCATTTCAGTGCAGGAAAGTGGCACATACAGCATCTCAGAAATGTGACTGTCCAACTTCTATTTATTGTTAGACACCATTTTCTATCAGCAAAAAAACGTTGCAAAAGGTCTGTGTGCATGAATCGGGAATCCTCTAGCCCCGTGTATATATCAAGAGTTCAAAACCTTCGGACAATCACAGGAACAGTTTCTACAGGTGGAAAGTTGTGGGTGCTCCATCATTGAAGGTTTTTTAACTTCCATAGAATGTAGAAGATAGAAGAAATGAGACAGTAATTTGTCTGGAATGGTCTAGAGGGACTAGAAGACCTCTAAGGCCCCTTCCAAATCTGTTATTCTGTAATTCTACTGCCCTTGGCCCCTTTCCAAAGACGTATAGGCTCCTTGTCAGTTGCCTTAGGAAAAGGCATAGTGATACAAGGGAGAGAAGTGGGTTTTGTGATACTCTGATGGGAGATCTGTATTTACGGTATTTCTTCTTTTAGAAAAACCACAGAATCCCCAGAATTGTTCAGCTGGTGCATATTATGCAAACTAAGATATTTACATATGTTTCCCTGTCTAAAGCTGGACAGCTTGCTGGGAGTTCATTATCCAAGTTATTTTGACAAGCCTTGGGGCAGAGGTAACAGAGATTCCTAGAATACTGGTTTTAACATCTATGAGGCTGGGTCAGATAGAAGTGACTGGATGTCTGAAAAAAACATGAGGTTGGGAGATGGGCTTTTTCCCATTAAATTTTTCCATATAGTTATCTTCTCTGTATTGCATAATATATCTTGTTCCAAGGCAAGATTAATACAATTGCCAGTTGCTTTGGCTAGTTAGGATGAGATTAGTACCACCTTTGTGCTTCTTTGATTGCAGAATCACATTCCTTTGCATCTCCCATGACATGATAGGGGTGACATAATAGCAGTGCTCCAATATCTAAGGCTCTGATAGCAAACCTATGGCACATGTGCCACAGGTGGCACACAGAGCTCTCTCTGCAGGCACGCGAGCCATCGCCCCAGCTCAGTTCCTCCACGCATGAGTGCGCACGTCCCTCCAGCCAGCTGATTTGGGTTTCTGCCATGCATGCGCAGGAGGCAGGGCACATGAGTGGGACTTGCATGCATGCATGGGAGGTCGCACGCAGGGGGTTGTACGTGCATGCATGGGGGTGGGGCATACATGGAGTCATGTACATATGAATGGGGGTAGGGCGTGCAGGGGGCACGCATGCATTGCATTATGGGTGTGCATGCATGTGCTTTCAGCACTCAGTGCCAAAAAGATTAGCCATCACTGATCTAACAGGTTGCCACAAAGAAGGGGGAGTCAAGCTATTCTCCAAAGCACCTGGAGGCAGAAGCAATGGATAGAAACTAATCAAATATAGAAGCAATCTAGAACTAAGAAGAAATTTCATGACAGAACAATTAATCAGTGGAACAATTTGCCTCCAGAAGTGAATGCTCCAACATTGGAAGTTTTTAAGAAGAGATTGGACAACCATTTGTCTGAAATGTTACAGGGTTTCCTGCCTGAGCAGGGGGTTGAACTAGAAGACCTCCAAGCTCTCTTCCAACTCTTGTTATTTTAAAAAATGACAAAATCTATTAACTCTCATTAACTAAATTGTCTTTTGTCTTATTTCATATGGTTTGGGACCATTCTCCACTATCGTAATATCAGCTGGGCTAGAGGTTAACAATTTCCCCACCATTGCAGTAGGCTTAATGGACAAAACAAGTAAACAAGCCGTGTAGAGTCTTAGTTTACACAAAATGTACTGTGCTAAAACCAAGTTGGGGAATTTATGGCTGAGCATGCAGTGGGAGTTTAACCTCCTTCTTATCCAGGCCATCAAATCAAGCAATACTCTGGTTTATTTGTTTGGGGATTGCCTGCACTTAGGGATTGTGTTTTATTAACCTGGATTTGTGTTTCAAAGGGCTGTGCTTTTGTCTCTTTCTGACAAAAAAAGAAAGAGATTCCTTCTGAGTGTGCCCTAGGTCCTATGCTACCTAGTGACCAAAGTATATGATGTTATCCAACCACCCAGGGATCTCAACTAAGTAAATTATTGAGTTTGGAGGGGGGGGGGAAACGGCATTTTAAAGAGACAAATAGGAATAGGTCCTGCCTCAGCTGCCCCATGCCAATTCTTTTTTTCCCCCTTTCCCCCCCCATTTCTGTGACTATTTACACAAGTTGTCTTTAGACAATCTTTTTTGCAGTGCAAACACTGAGTCATGTTGCAACTGTTTTCCTCCTGTCCTTTTTGGCCAATCTGCCAGGCCTTCATTCAGAAAGATTTCCTTAAAAGAGAGGTAGGGAATGAAGAAGAATGATGTTTAACCTTTTCCACCTTTGTTTGGCTAATGGTTAACTTGATTTTGAGTCTTAAAAGCCTGCTAGGATGTATAGCTTACAAAGCATGGAAATATCCTCCACCTGTGAGATATCTGCTTAATAGGTGGAGAAGCTCAGCTCTTCACACTTTCTCTTCACTCTCATTTTAGTTACACTTATTATTCCATTGTGCTAGATTTTGTTATTCAACTGTAATAGTTATCTCTGCTCCGCATCCATCTCTTTGACAACGTTACTAACCTCATCTGAATGTCTTCAAATATTATGAATAATGGTGACTCTAGTCATACTTGGGATATATGGGAACAATGGGACATATTCAAAGGTTGGTTCTTACCGGTTCTATCCGGTTCTATAGAACTGTTAGTAACTCAGCGATGACATCACAGAACCAGTTCCTTTGGTGTCTCTGTGGGTGCCGCCATTTTGAATTTTGCTTCTGCGCATGCGCAGAAGCTATTTTTTGACTGCTGTGTGAGTGCACGCACACGCGCTTCGCATGCATGCACAAGGTGCGACCATGAGCAAATCGGCAGCAAAACAATTTATAACCCATCCCTGGATATATTGAACAAGAACAAACCTACATGAAAATGACATTGATTAGAAAGATACACACATATTCCCTTGATTAGATTTTGACTTCTATTTAAAAGCTCTCAAGCAGAAATGCTGGGGACGGGGACGGGACCCTTTCCTGGAATATTTGGAAGGCCATGTCAATGATGATTCAGCAGATTCATTCTCCTAACTTTATCTTATATCCATGGAAAGCTAGAAAAACCAGAGCCAAACTATAAGCATGGTGACTCATTGCAAAGAATATTTGAATACTGAAGGGGTTTCCAGGAACAGGGCCTTCTTGGTAATGGCACCTCTAAGTCCTGCGCTTTAGTTCTTTATTTGGCACCACATTGTCCTTTTGAAACAATTGATAAAAACGTATATTTTCGAATATTTAAAATATTTGTCATAGTCTCTTTCTTTGAATTGTTCCCTAATTTCTCTATTGCAGAATGTTATTGCTTTGCTTTATATTTTAGAAGGTGTGTAACATTAAAAACACAATACTATATCCTCCTTAGCAATCTTGCACTGAAATGCAAGGGAGTGTTATGGTTTATATGCATGTCATGGAATCAGTCTTGACCCCTGCTAACTGCCTGCACTAGTTTCCTAAAAAAAATTTAGATTTTCAGAAGTGGCTTACCATTGCTTCTTTCCTAGGGCTGAGAGAGAAAGACTGGCTCAAGATCATGCAGATGGCTTTGTGGCTCAATCAGGACTACAAATTGGAGCCTCTCGGTTTCTAGCATGGTGTCTTAATCACTACACCACACTGGTTTGTTGAAAGATAGAGTAAACAAACCAATTCATATTTTATTAAAAGAAATAAGATGTCGTCAATTTGCATTTGCATCATCAATTTGCATCGGTAGTGCATTGTTTGTGTCTAATTCAGCTTTCCCAAACCAGTGTCTGCCAGATATGTTAAACTCCAGTTCTGATGCTGGATGGTTACAAGAGTTGAAATCTATCTCATCTGAAAGGGAAGTTTAGAGAAAGCTGGTCCAGAGGTGGTTCCTGCTGGTTCAGACCGGTTCACTAGAACCAGTAGTGGAATTTCCCCCCGCTCGCCGAACCGGCAGTGACAGCTGGCTGGACACACCCCGAACAGGTCCTCCGGCTTGAAATCCGTCCACCGGAGTGAAATTTACTTGAAAATAACTCTCTGCGCATGCGCAAAGCCTCCAGCGCATGCGCCAGAGGTGGGTTCCTACCAGTTCTGACCGGTTCTATAGAGTAGATAGTAAGCCACTGGTGACATCACAGAACCGCTTCTGGTCCATGAACACCGCCATCTTTTTATTTTATTTTTTATTTGGAAAAAAAGTGTGTTGTTTTTTTTAAAATCCAGTTTTTTTCTTCTGCATATGCGCGTGTGTGAGAAGCGCGCACATGCCCACAAGGCGTCCCCACGTGGCGCAGGAGGCAGTGAACCGGCAGCGAGGTAAGTTACCCCTGGCATGCGCAGACGATTTTAACCCAGGAGCAACAGGGGTGCTACGCTCTCTTGCATGCGCAAAATGCGCACTTCCAGCACAAACCTGAACCATTAGGGAAGGTAAATGGAACCCACCCCTGAGCTAATCTACTTGATTTATTAGCAGTCGCTATTTTGCACACTGCAAAATTAAATTCTGTGGTACTGTATATCCAATCATAAGAAAAGTATCCTTGGAAAAAGAAAGCATGCATGGATATAGGAAATCGTTTTTTCTCCCTTGAAATTTTAGAAGTGGAAAAAAAACCCACCCTGTTTAATAGAGACTTTTGCATTGTTCCCATTTCACAAAACCTAAAAATTTTAACCTAAATCAACTTGACAGTGTCCTTTTAAGTTTTTCATGATGTGGATTCTTTGAGTTATTGTTCACTTGTCTGCTTTTCATTTATA
Source organism: Pseudoxenodon macrops (assembly GCA_032467955.1). Lineage (NCBI taxonomy): Eukaryota > Metazoa > Chordata > Lepidosauria > Squamata > Pseudoxenodontidae > Pseudoxenodon > Pseudoxenodon macrops. Next base: position 278,290 of record JANHFT010005372.1, on the reverse strand, counting down.
TATATTTTCTTTCAATGCAACAACAGGCTGGTTTACTTTTAATATCACTGTAGCACGCAAGCAATAAAAAGAATGACATGTCTTTCAAATGCATGAGCTTTTTAGTCTATTAAACAAGGCCTAAAAAGTACGGATTCTTGAAACTAAAGCATGCTTTTGGTTTTATTCTGAACAAATGGATGCTAGGCCATAATTAGAATGGATCCATTGAAACCGATAGGACATAGAGCAAGACTCATTTAAGGATCACTTGTTTTAATAAATGCCATTGTTCTGCCACAGTCCCTTACGCACACTCACCAACCTTAAGAAGGATTCAGAATAACTGAAATGGGCAAAGAAAGGCTATCATTTTAGGGTGCATCAGTTCCACTTTGTCCTGCTGGTCAGGATTCACCTCAAGTTCTGCATGCATATTTAGGCACCATGCTTTAGGAAGTACTCAAACTCTCTCCTATTTCAAAGGAGGTGATGAAGATGCTTGAAAAGAGGACCTGTGAGAGGCTTTGAGGGAATGGGGTACAGTTAATCTTGGCAGATGACAACTGAAGAGGATATGGGGTACTTGAAGGGCTGGGAAACACAAGAAGGCCATAGCAAGGGTGAAATCCAGCAGGTTCTGGAGAACCGGTAGTGGAAATTTTGAGTAGTTCGGAGAACTGGGAAATACCACCTCTGGATGGCCCCAGAGTGGTGCGGGAATGGAGATTTTGCAGTATCCTTCCCCTGCCACGCCCACCAAGCCACGCCCACAGAACCGGTAGTAAAAAAAAATGGATTTCACCACTGGCGCAGAGAGGGGAGGAGGCGGGATCAATGCAGAGCGAACTGATGGCTTGAGGTGAGGGCGCCCCACCCCTCATCACAAGGCTCACCTGGGGAATAAGATTTAAAGAGACAGCGTGGGGAGGGACGCTTGTTGGGAACAAGCAATACCTTCTACCAGCCATGCTTGCAGTTGTCGACATCTTGCCACCTTGTCTTACTGGGCTTAGCCTTACTTTGCCTGAGTTCAACTTGCCTTGCGTGGGCAAGTACTCAGTGACACACAGCTCTGCTTCAGGTTGTGCTGGAGCCCCAGCGACCCCTCCGTACATCGAGGACTCTCTGGAACCTAGTTTCCTGAACTGGGTTTGTTTTCAGAACTAGCTGCTTTTCTGGATGTACAGCAGCCAGGAACTAGTGGAGGTGTGTGTGTGTGTTTGGAGCGTTGCTCTTGGACTTACAGTGAACTGTGGAAACTTTGGGAGGAAAAATTGGACCAATCAAAAAGGACTTAAGCCTTCACTCTAGCTGTGTTTCCCAGCCCTGGGTCCCACATGTTTGGAAGAGTTAATAATAAAAGAAAACCAGGCCGCTAAAAAACACGGCGGATGGACACCCTCCAAGCTGACAACAGCCAGAGCATAGAGCAACTCAAAGAAGTAGGGCAAGATAGGAGGAGGTCGAGAGATCTAACCTGTAGAATCTCCAAGAGTCGGGCATAATTGAATGGTTAACATCAACACCGTCACCGTCAGAGAAAAACTGTCCCAGCTGTTGTGGTCCGCCAGCGGCCTGCTGAACTGGCAGCAGAGTCAGACAATAAGGAAGTTGGAGAGGCACGCGGACCAGACCCGGAGTCTGGGGAAGGCTTGGACAAGGCTTCCTTCCTCCTCCTCCTCCTCTTCCTCCCCCTCTCCCGACCCCATGACCGGCTGTAGTGGGGCCCCATAGATAATGCATCCAGTGGGTTGGGGTGTGAGATAAATCAGATGATTTATTCAAGGTCTAGTTAACGTCCTAGAAATTGATAAGGGCAGCAATTTACCTGTGAAGGCAAATAAGCAACATCTCCAATTAAAACAATGTTTCCGTTCCCCTTTTATTTACATAATCAATGTGATAAATGCAAGCATATCTCAATACAGTTCCGGAATAAATAATGATTTCTCAAAGGAGCAACTGGATGTAGCTAGCAAATTGGCCTTACCACGTTTCTTGGGGGAGTTGGCCTTAAAATGACAGATTGCCTCCTTGTGCCTTACTTAAAATAAAATAAAAAAAGATACGGAATTGGGAAAACAATCTCATCATTGTTTGTATGTTTTTCAAAGGTTTTAATCCTCCTTAGTATAATGATAAAATATAAATAGTCCCTCTTGGGTAGGGTTGCTTCTTGAGAAATACTGTAAATATTTACTGTAACAACACAGGTTTAGAATAGAATAGAATAGAATAGAATAGAATAGAATAGAATAGAATAGAATGGAATGGAATGGAATGGAATGGAA